>BMAC01001273.1:117176-164077 GCA_014905375.1 Phtheirospermum japonicum | reverse complement strand
TCTCTCTAATCCCTCCTCCCCTTTCTACTCTATCAAGCTTAGTTATAGGAAGAATACAGAAATACGGAAATGTAACAATTGGTAATCAGAGCTATCATTCCTCGAAAATATGGCAGAGGGCAAAAGGATGAAGGACCTACAAGAAGCACGTAAGAGGATTGATCAAATACTACTCACAGAGACCATGAAGAGAGAATCATCAGAGCTTAAGACAAATCATTGAGATGTAAGCACGAGTACAAGAAAAAATATCCAAAGTCACTCCGGAGTCTAGGGATAGATTAAGAGCATTACTATTGGGATTCAAGAGCAATTAGTATAGATGAATGAGAGGTATGCTCACCTTACCAATACCTTAACATCTATTCAAATGCAATTTCTAAATCTAAACAGAGGGAAGAGTTCAACAGAGGATAATTCCATTTTAGGAGGGCCTTATCAGGATCTGAAACAAAAAAAAAATCAGAAACCAGATTCCCAGAAATATAATACAGTATGAAAGACGTATGCAAACCATTAGTCCTTTGTCTAAAGTTGAGTTTCCTAGGTTTGATGGGACAAACCCTAGGTCATGGATACTTAAGTGCAACAATTACTTTAAAATCATGGCAAATATACCTGATGCTTAGAAGGTCAAACTGGCTTCCATGCACTTTGAGGAAAAAGCTTTCTAGTAGTATCAAAATTTCAGTCCCAAGCAGGGGGGGGAGTCACTTGTCCATATTTAGTTTAGGTCATATCTGTAAGGTTTGAAGAACTTAAGGAGACCGAAATTATCATTGAATTTAACAAACTCAGGAAAACAGGCTCATGTTGTGATTATACTGAGAAATTTGAAGAACTCAAAGCATGTATGCTGAAGATGAAAGGTGATTATTCTGAGGAATATATTGTAGCTAGTTTTATTAGTGGATTAAGTGAAGAACTTCATGCTTTCATACATGCATTTTGGACCTACTACCTTCCAATATATAATTGCCTTGGTAAGAATACAACTACTGACCTTGGAAACTATCATAAAGAATATTAGAGGTTTAGCCAAGTCTTACAACAACAATTGTCAGGGCAACAAGAGGAGTGGCACTCTAACCAATTTAATTACTAAACCCACTTCCACCAAACCCTAGTTAAGCTATTAAGCTACTCACATGGCAACTAGAAGAGAAAGGGGAAATTTTATAACTATGATGAATCATTCACTTTTGGGTACAGGTTTAAGAATAAGATTACATACATGATCATGTTAGAAGAGGAGCTGTTGTATTTACATGATAATCCTTTGAGAGAGGAGGATGTACATGAATAGGAGATGCAAATGTAGGATATTCAAATTACATTGAATGTTATAACGGGGAAAGATGGTGCCACCACTATAAGATTCATTGGGGTTTGTGGGGATCAAAAGTTACACATTATTACTTACTCAGGCAGTACGTTGAGTTTTATTAGAGACTCAGCTGCTAAAAAACTAGGCTGCTAGCTGAAACTGGTTAATCCACTACTAGTTAAGGTGGCTAACGGACACTGGTCGATCAATACACATAGGGCTGGAAGTTTTAGTTTAGAGATTCAAGGGCATGTCTTCAACTACCCACTTAGGGTGTTACAGTATGAGGGTTGTGATTTAATACGGGGAGGAGATTGGATGAAGTCATGTATATTTATAGGATTGGATTATGAGAGGATGTCTTTCACAGTAAATGTTAGGGGTAAGAGAGTGAAGATTCAAGCATTAAATACTACTAACACAGAGTGCTTGCTAATTTTAGGGCCTTGTTTGTAATAAGTACATGATAAATGTCAGAGCACGTAGAGGAGGTTGTCCCAATCTCTGTAGAACCTAATAAATACAAGGACAATCCAAATTTACAGACCTTACTACAGGAATATGAGGATATGTTTTAGGAGACCCAAGGCTTGCCACTTGGCAGGGGTGTTGAGCATCAGATAATACTAAAGGAAGGAATCATACCAAAACATGTATACCCCTATAGAACATATCACAGCCACAAGGATGACATTGGGAGGATAGTGAGGGAATTGTTGGACAGTTGAGTGATACAACCAAGTCAAAGTTCTTTTGCTTCACCAGTTATTTTTGTGAAGAAAAAATATTCAACCTCGAGGATGTGTATGGACTATAGGTGTCTTAATAGTTTAATAATCAATCATGACTACCCAATTCCAGTTATTGACGAGCTATTAGATGAGTTAAATGAAGACAGTTTTTTCTCCATGATAGATTTATGTTCAAAGTACTTTTAGATTCTTATGAAACCTGAGCATAGGTATTTGACATCATTTGACACACATCATGGTCACTTTGAGGTTAAGGTTATGCCATTTTTTTATGTAATGCACAAACAACATTTCAGTCACTGATGAACCAAATGTTTACTGATTACTTAAGGAAGTTCACTTTAGAATTATTATTTCTTTGATGATATACTGATTTATAGCACAACTTGGGAGAACATTTAGTTCATTTGAGGAAAGCATTAGCATTTCTATGGGTAAATAAACTATTTACAAAGAAGAGTAAGTACTAGTTTGGGTACTTTGGGTAAACACATATTAACTACTTAGGGCATGTGATTTCTTATGAAGGGATGGCTATTGATCCTACCAAGAATGACTGTATGGAGAAATTGCCTATTCGCATCAATGTGAAATAGTTGAGGTTTTTTTTTGGGGTTGACTGGCCATTATAGAAAGTCCATCAAGGGTTATGGAACAATCAGCAAGGAAAGATGAGTTTCGGTGGAACTCAGAGGCTGAGGAACTCTTAAGAAATCTATGACCACTACTCTTATACTTTACTTACTAAATTTTTCATTGCCTTTTTATCTTAGAGATTGATGTTAGTGGGTTTAGAGTATGAGCTGTGTTGATGAAACAGGGAACACCAATAACATAAATAAGTAAAACCCTATTTACTAAGATCCCGGTTCTATTAGTCTATGAGAGACAGTTCCTAGATGTTTTGATGGCAGTTCAAAAAATGGATACATTACCTACAGGGGCACCATTTCATTATTAGAACAAATCAGCAAGCCCTTAACCACCTGCTAGATCAAAAGGTCATGAAACCTATCCAATAGAGGTGGATTACCAAGTTATTGGGGCTCATCTATACTATTGAGTATAAAAGGGGAACTAAGAACAGAGTCGTGGATGCTCTTTCTAGAAATGGGATTATTCTAAATAGTGCTTAACTATTACTGCAATCACACAATCTTGGGTGCAAGAGGTGCTGACTAGCTATAATGGAGATGACTTCTTTTCAAAAAAAGATTAGAAACTAAGAGGTGTGATCATATAGAAGGGAAGACTTGGAGTTGGAAATAACTTACAAGTGAGCAACGAATCTTGGAAGCAATGTATAGCTCAACCTATGGGGGTCATTCAGGGGTAAATGTGACCTATATGAGGTTAAAGGGAGTTTTCTACTGACTTACTATGGAGTTGGATGTTTTAAAGATAGTACAAAGCTGTGACGTTCGCAAGGTGAGCAAGTTTGACTCAAAATCTTACCCAGGTTTACTGCAACCCTTACCAAACCTATACAAGCATTCGCACACATTTATATGGATTTCATTGAGGGGTTGCCTAAGTCATGGGAAAAAGATATTATTTTGGTGGTAGTGGATATGTTTACTAAATATTGGCATTTCATGGCCTTGCTCAGCTCAGATTGTAGCCAAGAATTTCTTTGATTCTATCTACAAGATACATGGTTTACCAATTAGCATGGTTACAGATCAGGAAAAAGTTTTTACCAATAATTTCTGGAGGGAGTTGTTCAGATTGATGGGGGAGAGTTTGGATATGACTACAACCTATCATCCCCAATTTGATGCGAAGACAGAGAGGTTGATACAGTGTTTAGAAAATTATCTGAGGAGTATGGTGCATAACAACCCTAAACACTGTCTTAAATGGCTACCTTTAGCTGAGCACTGGTATAATACAAATCTTCACACCATCATAAAAATCACACCTTTTTAGGCACTGTATGGTTACCCATCCCCTTTGTGGTTTATTGACCTTAACCTAGAGTATACTCAGGAAGATTAAATGTTATTAGTAGCGATGTGCAAGAGGGTCATGGCTAGCGTGGAGGCTAAGACATACATTTCAACCATGAGGGTTGAGTATGCAAGGCCAATAGGGTTTAGTGGTGTAGGAAATTCCAGGGAGGTCGATAACTTCATATGAGGCATGGAGCAGTATTTCAAAGGCATCAACATGCGGGATGAGGCAGCTAAAGTAAAGACCAAAGCACTTTACCTTAGTGATATCGCAATGTTATGGTGGCACCGAAAGCATGCGGGCATCGAGTAGGGCACGTGTTGGGTCGAGACATGGGGAGACTTTATCAGAGAGCTAAAATGATAATTCTACCCCAAGAATGTTGTGTACGAGGTGCACAAGAGACTGAGGGAATTGAGACAAAGAGGCTCAATCCAAGACTACGTCTAGGGTTTCAAGAACTTGAGACTTCAAATTCCTAACATGTCGTCGGATGACTCACTGTTATATTTCAATAATGGGCTCCAACCTTGGGCTAGGCAGGAGTTGCATCATCGGGACATTTAGATGGTCAATGGGGCAATCGCGTCTGCGGTGTCATTGGTGGACTTCCTAGTCATTTCTCGATGAAGAGAGGAGTAACTGGCCAAGGGTGGGGGAGACCCACAAGACGTGAGGGACATCCAGGATCAACCGAGATCCACGCCGAGGTGGAGAGATTGGGACACGGCTAGTCCATCAAGGAAGGACAGCCATTCCCCTTGTAAGGAGTATAAGGAGCGTAAGAATACCTTCATACCGAGAGGTTGCTATTTGTGCAAGGCACCGAACAAGGTGAGGGATTTCCCAAATATGGGATCCTTGTCGTCCATGGTGGAGTCGAATCATGATGGGCAATCGCACCACAGGGATGATGAGGCCCAACGATGTGGTGTTATTCGGGTGGTCCATGCCATGGAGGGCACGAGGGATCCACCCAGGAGCAGGATGCCGATGAGACAAGGGTTGATGCTAGCATGAGGTGCGCGCAATAGTGGACATGGGGGCCACTCACAGCTTCCTTACAGAGAAGGAGGCTCGGCGGCTCGAAGTACGAGTTACGGGGGCGGACGCAAGGATCAAGACGATCAACACCCCAGCGAGTCCGATATCAGGCGTAGCCGAGGGAGTAAAGCTAAGCCTTGGGCCATGTGGACTTTACCATCACACCGATGGATGGTTACGACATTGTGCTAGGGCTGGACTTAATGCGGAAACACAATGCGGCGTTGGTTCCGTCAATGAAGATCCTATGCATGTTCAAGGACAGGAACATCTCCGCGCCAGTGGAGTTAACAGAGAGAGGGACGAGGATATCGGCGATCTAGGTCTACGAAGGACCGAGGATCACATACTTAGGCGTGACCCAGCTTGCGGAGAAGCCTGGATACCGCGCAGGCGCGACCTAGCTTGCAGAGAAGCCTGGATACCGAGCGCACACTGGAGGGACATGGCACCGAGGACGTCGCCGAAATAGGTGGGAGAATGTCACGCCCCATGCATGAGTACCGGGATATGGCGAGATAAGCATGGCCCAACGTGCACCAGAGTGGTGCACGAGATAGGAATAAGGGTGCAAGAGTGGTACCATGCGAGAAGGGTCAAAATCTTCAAGAAATGTGCGGGACTTGCTCGAATAGCTTCGGGCCAAGCTGATGGAAGTTTCTAGAACCTTGCAGATATATGTGGACATTTCGGGGCCGTTCTAGTAGCATAAGGGGCTGAAATTCATGAGATGCTCACAAGGGACCTGAATATTCTAAAAGATCCTGGAATATGTCTTGGTTAATGCTTGTATATAGTAGTTGTGCTTAGAGAATGATAGAACTCTCTAGAAGAGTCATGTAAATATGTAGGGGCATAGTGTGGAGAGCTCTAGAATGTGTCTAGAGTCTTCTTAGGGATAAGAGTAGTGTAGGATGTTTTAGATCCTTCCTTTTGAGGAGGTGATGTTTAGAGTTTTGTAGGTTTCTCTAGAGAGTTCCATAAGAGGAGGTGGAACCAACTACAGATAGTGGTAGAGCTCCTCATTTGTACATAACCAACACCCAACAAAACGAACAACATCCAAGCAACCAAGTTTCTTCAAGCTAATAAGTTGTATATTTCCACAATCCTTTTCAATTGTTCTTTGCATTCGTTTCCTCGCCCACAACACTTTCATTCATGGTTTCTTGTCTTGAGAGGCTGACTTAGGTACCGCACGGGGCGGAAAGGAGCTAAGGCTGCACGGATCGTTAATCGGGAATCTAAGTCCCTGACTTTATTCTAGGTTGTTCAATAGTTAAACTTAATCGAAGAGCTTATTTCGATTAATTATTCGGTAAGAAAAAATTCAAATAACAGAGTTTATTCTTATTTAGAGCTAGTAATTCTGAAAAAAATAATTGATTAGATTTAATCGTGTGAGGGTGTAGACGTAACTGTGACCCGGAGCTTTCTTTATATTTTATTCATATTTTTGTTAATATTACTAGGTAGTGGAGGAGAGCAAGAAAAAAATTATAAATATTAAATTTACAGCGTCGCAACGCGCTGTCAACATCATGCACATGATAAATATACATTAATAAGTCATTATAACATATTACAATATATTTAGTTTTAGTTGTATAATATATGCATCTTAAAACCAGAATGTACATCACGATAAAAAGTAAATCATATAAAATCAATTGCATTATCAGTTTGAAGTTCATTACAAATAGAGAATTAATTAAAAGAAACATCGCAGAAATAACGCTTAATATATTTTCTGTAATTTAAAAATAAACCAAGAATTATTATAAAAATAAAATATAGTTTCAAAACTTATTTAAGATTTTTTAGTACAATTGATTTAACTATGAACTTCCAGCATTTAAGTTATCAAGATAGTAATTTACAACGGTTTTATAAATAATATCCTACAATCTAAATATGTAATTATTATATACTTGATACGCATCATCAAATACTACACATATACCCAATAAATCAACAATAATATAGGATAATGCTCTTCATTCACTACGTAACAAAAAAGGTGTATCTATCACATCACATTATGTGTCATAAGACAAAATATAGTGTATTTATCAACTTAAAACCATCGAACCAGTATAATTAAGAAATAAAAGTATGTCTCGTGAGAGTTTGATCCTAGCTCAAGAGGCATGCTTAACTCGAATCTTTTCAAAGGATTTGGTTGGTAATAGGGATCTTTGATGATTCGAAGTACCTATAAACTATTGTTACTACTTATAAAATAAAAGACAAATACTCGGTGAGACAGCATGAGACCACTTTTAATCCACCAACTTAAATTGCCCCAGAAACTCCACCCGTCAACCCACAAGTCTGCACACCCACTCCACCCGCCCGCCCCACAATATTGATACAGATTGAAAATATAAAGAATAAGGGTACGATTGGAAACCCTTTCGTTCCTTTTCATTTCGTTTCACTAGAAAATAGTGAAAAGAAAAATTTTAGGGAGATAAAATTTTTTGGGGAGATAATGATTGGGTATAATTTGTATTTTTTGATTAAGTGATTGAATATGAAATTATTTGGTAAATAAAATTTCAAGTGGGACCCAATTAAATTTTTGTGTGGTGGAAATTAATGATGGTGGAAAGATTAGATAGATGAAATAAAATAAAATTTTTGTGTGGTGAAAATAAAAAAATATATGTTTTTTGATATTATTTTTGTCTTATTATTTATAAATTTAGTATTTCTTTTTGTTGTCTTATATACAATATCTTCTAATTCGTTTTATTATTATAATTAGAATTAAAATATATTAATAAAATATGTTTATTTCACATTTTGTCAAAGTAATGTCCATTCTTAGTTATATATTCAATGTTTATTGATAATACTTGTCATAATAATAATAATAATAATAATAATAATAATAATAATAATAAGAAGAAGAAGAAGAAGAAGAAGAAGAAGAAGAATAACAATACATTTAATAATAACTAGATTAATCTTAAAACAAAATAATAAAACATCTACCCTTCCCACGCCAACCCGCCACCCACAGAAGCAGAAAAACCCAAAATTTCGCTCCTCTTCTTGTTCAGAACAACAAACAATTCTCAACAGTTTCTTCATTTCCTCTGAGCCTCACAACAATGGCGGCAAAACCCTCATCATCCGCAACACACCTGCCGGCAGCTCATCTACAGCAGTTGTCCCAAAAGCCTGCACCAACCGATCAGCAACTACAACAAGAAAAACGAATCGAACAGATCCTATCTTTCCCGATCCTTCTATCCGACCAGATCAATCAAACAGTCAAAGAAGCAAAAATCTTCAAATCTGAGTACGCCGAGGTCGGCAAGAGAGTCGGCCGCCTCCTCCAGATGCTCCGCTCTGCCGCCCGCCTCGCCACGTCTGGCGCCGTCTACGACCGCAACCTCTGGCGCGTCGCCGTCGATGTCTGGAAATAGGTAGAGAGTTACTTATGCGACTAGACTTGCAATTGGTCACCATTTGTTAATCTTGAGGGTATTAAATCTGAGTTTTGGAGTTGTAATTGTAGAAATGGGGGATATTGGAGATTGATGTAAGGGACGGTGAAATGAAAGATGAAACTGAGAGAGAAAAAGGTGAAAATGAGAGAGAGATGAAATGAAAGTTTTTTAGAAATTTTTTCATATAAAAAATTCCTTTTATAGCCATTCCCTTTTCCAATCCCTTTTTTTTGTGCCAGCCGGACCAAAAAAAAAAAAAGAATTCGCTCGTTATGTTTCATTTCGTTGGACATAAAGTACAAGGCGACTTTAGTATCATCTAGTTTTCTTGAGAATAGTGAAAAAGAATTGAATGAGATAATTCTTTTTTTTTTCCAAGACATTAATTGAATATATATGTGTATTAGGTTAAATAATTGAATATAAAATTATTTATTAAAAATATTTAAATGTGGAAAGATGAAATAAAAAAAAGAAAAATGTGAGAGTTTTTTTGGAGAAAATTTTTTTGAAGTTATCTGTGAGTAAAAAAATATTATAAATCATAATCAATCACTTTTTAATATTTCTCTTTTTTGTTTACTCTTCTTTCTCATTCCATTAGAATTATCATCAACTTTTCACCAGCACAAATATCTATTATGATTCTTTATTTATTTTTTTAGCAAATAATTTTATATTCAATTATTTATTCAAAAAATATAAAAATTATATTCGATTAATATCTTACCCGTAAATATTTCGCAATCTAATATATATTTTTACCACCGGCGACTCATTTAACTCCACCGACACAAATCTGTGGTGGAAAAACGCGCTCTTCGTGTAAATCCATCTCCCTCCATTATTGTGCTCAAATATTTTTCCGTTTCGATCAATTAAGAGAAAATTGAAAGCAAAGAAGATTAAAAAAACCCGCTTACTAAATTTTGTATATAAACTCAACCTTCACTCGTTTTCTTTCTTATCCCATTTTATGTAATTTTGTACCCCATCCTCAGATCTACTATCGAGGTATATTTCATCGTTCATGTAGTTTAAATCCCTAAAAAATGATCTTGCATATTTTCTTGAATTAATTTTGTGGGTTGTTTTAATTTTGCTCCGGGTTTTGAATTTCTTGCTTACATTTCACGCTCATGTAGTTAAATCATCCTTTTTTTTTTAAGGAAATGGTTAACATTGTTTAAAAAGGCATGATCTTGCTTATTGCTTGAGTTAATTTTGTGAGTTTTTCATTTTATCTTTTTGTGTGTGTGTGTGCTCCAGGTTTTGAAATTCTTGTCAGGAAAAATTATGTCGTCTGGAGCAGATTCGAACAATGGCAATCAAAATCAGCAAAATGGAAACGCGATTTTCAAGATCTTCATAGGCTATGATCCGCGCGAAGATGTTGCTTACGAGGTTTGCCGCTATTCCTTACTGAAACGCGCTTCAATCCCAATTGAAATTTACCCAATCAAGCAATCCGATCTGCGCCAAAAGGGCATTTATTGGCGTGAGAGGGGCAAATTAGAGAGCACTGAGTTTTCATTCTCGCGTTTCTTAACCCCTCATTTAGCCAATTACGAGGGCTGGGCCATGTTCGTCGATTGCGATTTCCTGTACTTGGACGACATAAAAAAATTAGTCGATTTAACCGATAATAGATACGCGGTAATGTGCGTGCACCACGATTATACCCCTAAGGAGACGACGAAAATGGACGGGGCGGTTCAAACTGTTTACCCTCGAAAAAATTGGTCGTCGATGGTTTTGTACAATTGTGGGCACCCGAAAAACAAGGTTTTAACACCCGAGGTTGTTAATAAGGAGTCGGGGGCGTTTTTGCATAGGTTTCAATGGTTGGGCGACGATGAGATCGGTGAGATCCCTTTTGTTTGGAATTTTCTTGTTGGGCACAATAAGGTTGTCGAGGGGGATGAAGGGACTTTTCCGAAGGCAGTGCATTATACGCTCGGTGGGCCGTGGTTCGAGCAATGGAAGGATTGCGAGTTTGGGGATTTGTGGTTGGGTGAGTTGGAGGAGTTTAATAAGAAGGGTAATTTGGGGAAAGAAGATTAGTGCGATGCGATCTTTGTTAGTTGTGTAATCGTTCGTGGTTTGTGTTGATTTTGTTGTGCTCGTAGTTGTTGTAATTCCTATTGTAGTGTATGCAATAGTGGATAATAGTAGACTGTTTGAGATGTGATCTTGAATATGCAGAGTTATGATATACGTGAAGCTTGTTGAAATTTGCTAAGATGGGTCTTATTGTATTTCAATATTTTGCAGTTTGTTCTAAATACAGCTTTTTTTTTTTTCTTTTTTTTTCCTTTTGAACTAGTAGTATAGGATAGCTTAAGATTTTTGTAATTACATGGCATTGGTGACAGTGTGATTTTCCTTGAAAGTTCTTGCTTATTGTCAAGAAGAATTTGTTTTGGTTATGTGGGTGCTATTAATTGTCAGTTTTGTTTTGTTTTGTTTTGTTATGAATTCCATAATTTTGTTGATGCTCACCAGCTTGTTTCCCCACATTTAATTTATGGCATAAAATGGCGAATGGGGAGGTTTTGTGTGCACATATAATAGATTTCAAGCAAATGTGTGTGGGGGATTGGGGGTAGGAGCTTGCAATCACTTTCATATGAGACAATCAGGAAGTCTTGAGCCGTTTGATCATTGGTTCCAATTTTCATTCACAGTCCGATTTTATTTATTTATTTAATTTTTTGGGAGGTTAATGTGACAGGGTTTTTTATAAACAAACAGTATAATGTGATAGGGAATCTAACAATAAGGGGACGGATGCTAGGTGTGACTGAATGACCTTTTGTTTTGCTCCTTTCTGTTTTACAAAGAATGGTGTAAAAATTTTGGAAAAATGAGAAAACTTTGAGAGATGTAATAAGTTTTTAGTAAAATAGTAATTTAACGTGATCAGTACTGATTCAGTATTTGTGATATGATTGTGTAGTGATACTTAGTTTATAGTGACCTTTTTTGGTTTAAGTGAATTAAGTAATTCACGTAAGTTTGCATGTGATGTGATGGCATAATTATTTAAATATATATATATATATATATATATATATATATATATATATATATATGATTGGGTTCAAATGAGAACCACGCCCTTATATGTGAACCTATTGATATTTTACAGTCATTAGATGAAAACAAATCGGTGGCCAAGATTTGTAGCTGATCTTATCCTTTTTTCGCATGAAAGGGTATGAGAGTCTTTTTAAACTGTGCATTTAATTATACACGTTTTCCTCCATATTTCTATTTCACAAACCACAAGTCAAACCTACTATTTCTCTTTATTTGGTCTTCGGGACATTTATTGTGCAATTTCCTTGAAATTGCGCACTCAATTTCCAGTTCATATCTAGTTCATTTCCCAACAAAATTCATCTTCTTGCATAACCCAATTTCCCATCCATGTCCGAAGCAATCATAACCCAGACCACCACAATCCTTGTCCAACTCATCCGACAAGAAGTCCAATTAATTTCCAGCGTCAAAAAAGAAATCAATAAACTCGAAAGTGAGTTCCAATCCATCAAAATCGTTCTCATCGACGCCGAAAAAAGACAAGTAAAAGAAGAAACAGTCAAAACCTGGCTTCGAAAAATCTCAACGATGTCGCCTACGAGACGGACGATGTTTATTCGGCCAAGATCCACGCTACTTTGGCACGATGCTTTTATTCGGCCAAGATCCAAGCTAACGGACGGCTATTCTTGAGGATAAAACTTTTACTTCCTGCTAATATGATTATTCAGTTCCAAGAAAAATTTAGAATCTTAAAAACTGAACGGTTGTCAAAATTGTTAAAAGAGAAGTAAAAACAATTGTTCATAAACATGCTGTATAAACAGATGCAATTCACTCTCCAGAATGCATCATTTGTTATCAAATAAGAACTTCTTACTTTGTACAATTAATTTTTTCTTTTGTTTATTCTTACTTCGTACTCATTACCTTAAAAGATCATTCATTTTCTTTTGTTTATTCTATAACTTGAAATCAAATTAATTTATTTGTACTTTTCAATTATTTATTAATTTTATTCGGCCAAGATCCAAGCTACTTTGGCACGATGCTTTATTCAGTTTTTATTACATTTGAGGTGCTTTTTCATATATTGGCACGGTGCTTTTCTTGGAAAAGAATACGGTTATTTCATGCCAGAAATTAAATCAAATTTTAGTGCTTTTCTTTTATTACATTTGAGGAGCTTTTTATATTTGGGACGATAATTTTCTTATCCAAGAATACTTTTGTTTCAGGCCAAAAACTAAATCAAGTTAATGCTTTTTTATTATATTGAAGGTGTGCTTTCCTTGGCCAATAATACTTTGATATAAGGTCAAAAACTAAATCAAATTAGTTTTTTTTTATTGCATTGGAGGTGCTTTTTAAACTTTCGCACAGTGGTTTCCTTGGCAAACAACACTTTTACTTCATTGCTAAAAACTAAATCAAATTAGTTTTTTTTTTTTATATACATTTGGAGGTGCTTTTTGTACTTTGGATTGATGCTTCAACAAGACTCATGTTAAAATAACCCCATCTCTGTGGGTAGATGTTGGAAACAGTACAACTCATTTACACATAACACCAAATTGTAAACTTATCCCTTTTTTAAACCTGCATCAACTTAAAAATAATCCAGCAAGTTTCCCAAATCCGGCAACATAACCCCACAACTAACTATACATAAAAATCCAATGATACATCGAAATCAATTGCAAATCTCCCATTACTATGCAACAAATTACAAAGTCACAAACTAAATAGAAGAAATATACCAAAAAAATAACAAAAGAGAAGTGAAAACAAATCGAAACAAAAAATAGTGGAGAAAATCAAAGATTATGGTACCCCTCGAAGGAGTCAAAGCACCAAGTTCATCAGATGCCGACAACAAAACTATGCATCAAATTACATATCCCACCAAATAACTCACACGAATCTGCAAAAAATTGGAAAAAGGAAATCGCTAAAAAAAAACACTCCAAGATAAACAATTTAGCATCAGCGAACGAATCAACGGAGGCGAGCGATAGATCTCCAAGTGGCGCCCCCACTCTAAATTTCTCTTAAGATTGGCAATTTGGCTATATTAATTCGTTTTCACTCGACATCAACAGAGGTAGGTTGACTCGGTAGTGTCAGGTGTTGATGGGAACCTTGGCCACACATCACGATCGGAACCTCACTCAAAGCCACCAGCAAAAAATGTTACACACATAGATGAAAGCACCACTACAAGTCTTGAGAAGCACCTTTATTTCTTAAAAATCTAAGACATAAACATATTCACCTGCAATATATTTATATACAGAAGAAAGCACTTACTCAGTTCTTCAGAAACACATTCCTTTTTCCAAGAAACATGTAGTATATAACAACATTCACGAATATAAGATCCACAACATTATTATATACTCCTCAAAGCAGCGCAGTTGTGATTTAAAAGCACTTACAGACTATTCTACAAAGCAGCACTGTAATTTTCTGAAATACCTTTTTGTATTGAAAAACATATCATATAAAAACACATATATCTTCAAGTCAAATGCGCATAAAAATGTCATAAATCTATAAAAGTACTACTGTTGTGACTTGAAAGCATCTACAAGTTTAAATCTGCCATTTTTGAAGTTTCAGAAATACTTCGCAAAAATCATCTCCATCTATACATTAGACGGGTGGGAACATTAGGGCTTGAATACATTAGAATTTTAATTGCTAATTATCATATTTTTTAAAAAAAAATTGCATTCAAAAATAAATTTCTCATTCTTTTTCGAAATTTAATGATTGTTCTGCAAAACAAAATTCTCAAGGCACCCTAGTATACCGGATTTTAATTACTCAAGTTTGAAAGTTTTAATTGAAAAGGTTCAAGAATTATTCACAGTGAATTTGATTTCGTACCTTCTGTTACATGAATTGCGCTTCGCCTGATACAGTTCGCCCTTTCTTGATCGTATCGTATCTCATCTAGCATCACCAAGAAACTCATTCAGTTCCTCTTACTATTTGCGATTATTTGGAGTTTAAAGCAGTACTTTTAATGGTGAAAATAGTTCTGTGAGAGATTGAGTCCGAAAGGGGGGGTTGGAAGTGACGGCTCAATTGCAAGAATTACGAATTTATGGAAGGCAAGATTCCCATAATTTTCAATGGACTGATTTACCCCTATTTTTTCAGCTTTCTATATACACGCGAATTCCTTTGTTTTTTTAATTAAAAAAATTACATATAATGGCAACCCTTGGATGAAATTAATCTATGGTGTAGATGTGGCCCTGGGTTCACATATAATGACGAGTTTTCATTTGAACCCAACCATATATATATATATATATATATATATATATATATATATATATAAATAGATAGATAGGATTGGGCCCCGTCATTAATCCTGGCCTTAGATCTAATATTGCACAGTGCAATTATATGTGTACAGGTTCATTGTGCTTTTTTACACAGTTATGTAGTGCTAAAACCAGTCCAGTTTTTTTAATTTAATTATATATAATATATATATATATATATATATATATATATATATATATATTACGTTTTAAAACATTCAATATGTATCTTAAATTGTAGATCTTGAGAATGTGATTAATTTGATATATATTTCATTCAAAATGAATAAAATTTGATATATATATATTATTGGTACAAATTAAATAAAATATTAAAATTTTTATTTTGTAAACGATAAAAATTTCTAAGAAAAAAAAAACAAATTTGATTTATTGTATTTTAAAATATGCTAATAGTAAAATAATTATCATTTGAAGAAAATCAGAAATTGACGGAATGAAATAACATAATCAAATTTTTAATTTTATATAAAAATCAAATCATTCTTTTTCTTGTTTGATCTCGATGGAAGGATAAGTCTTTTTATTAGTTGATTTTAATGGTCCATTATCATACGTCTTTAAATATTACTAGTAGTCTCCTCATCACCGGTTGATATCACATTTCATTGGCATTCTTCTTATTTGACTTCATTGATTTTTTCATACTCTTCTTTGTAAGACTGCCGACAGGGGTATTGGCGTTGCTTGAAACCATGTCGACATCATCTTTCTTGTTGTTCTTTGCGAGTCTATTTATTATGTTTCCTTTATGTTTTGAAGTCTCAACATGCTTCATATCAAAGACTTGGTTTAATTGATATAGTCACTGTTTCTTTTCTTATTTCATCTGAGGTACTTTCATCTCTTCTAAAATCTTCAAACTTGGCTAAAAGTAAGCATCACAGAGAATGATCACATCGGTTGATGCACAATATACCAATATGATTGCAAATATTCGACGAAATTAATTTGGCATTGATAAATGATAGCTTCACTTAAACATTCGAAAATGTTTAAATCGGATTCTAACTATCCTATTTTGTATAATATCTTTCATCTTTGTTAGGATTCGCAACATTTAGATGCCGAATCACATCTTTTTTTCTTCTTTCTTCCAACATTTGCCTTCTTTGTCCCACACATAATGATCTAAAAATTCTCGAAAGAGATATTTTGTTACTTCTTCACTGCTTGAACACGTCAACAATTATTATGTAAGCATTGTTTTGGAGATATGGTCACAACTCAAAACAGTATTGAAGTATTGATTTGCCCAATAAGTAACATAATGTTGATTTGGGAGATGGAGTGGCAAGTTAATAATTATTGGACATATTTCATTCATGTCAGATTCAGAAATCCTCCATGATTATTCTTGAGCTAATACCAACCGAGCATCTTGAAATTGCTTGATTTCATCAATCAAATTTCATTATTATTGGTGACATGGATTACCACTATGTAATGTCTTTTATAGTATATTTATATAGATACTTCACTGCGGTATATCACAAATTTTTTGTGGTAATTATATCTTGATACAAGATATGGTAAGGTACCACCGACTTATTGTTTTGTTGTGCATTGCGTACCCAAACTGTCAATTCATTTCTTCTTCTTTTGTAGATGGGATATCCATTTTCACCTTTTATCACGCCTTCACAATATTAATATGGATAACGTCTGCATCTCCTAAAAATCATGCAAGACTTATTCTTGTTCCAGTCTCCACATGGTCCATGTATGTCTTACAACTAAGTTAAAGGTTTTTTTTTATTTTTTGTTTTTTTTTTGTCAAAAGCTCACAAACATATCTATTAAAGCAATTTGAGATCGAGATTTTATACTCAAACTTCAAAACTATCAATATATGAGCATGTGTCATCCTCTTTTCTGAAATCCAATAACATGAACATGTGCAGCTATATCTCCAAATATATTTTTCTTAAATAACTGATCTTACAAATCTTATAATTTTGCTCGAAATACTCTTGAGATCAAATCTGATTGATCTTGAGCTTATTGTCCATTAGACAGTTTTACTTGAATCTCGTTCCATTCAGGATTGTGAGTAATAAATAAATATTGCTTTCCAGATTTTTGTACCAATGTCAACACATCGAGATATTCACAGTGCATGTCTCTCGTCTCCCCAATTAATGATGCGGGGAGAACGATTCTCCTGTAAACTTCATTTTCTCTAGTCTCACCCTTCATGACATGACTGTTCATAATTCCATGGTACAATTCAGATCTCATGTTTAACTGATTTTGAAAGTAATAATCCAATCTTGATATTTCGAATTTTATGTATAGTTGACAACATATTATTGCAAAAACCTTCCAGCAAGGAGAATTGTGGGGTTACTACTATGACCTCTAACGTTTAGTCTATAATAACTATATTCTCTGCATGAGACTTTTTTATTACTTTCTTTATCGACTACTGTTAATAAAGAAAATTAACATTTAGAAATATCAACTAGTATATGAAAAAAATTTCATTACTAAATCTCATGGAATCTAAATATTAATAAGTATAAGAACAAATTCAAATTATTACAAATATCTAATATTATTTCTTCCCTCGTTTATGCACATGTCTTAGATAATATATCAATACTCTATACATACTTTAGTTAATATTTTTCATCCAAGGCTTATTTGTATAATGAAAGAAAATTAATAGTAACTCTTTTATGATCATAATATTTATGGAGATATTTCAAGTCCACTAAAAATTAAAAATTAGTAAGTGTGGTTTATTACTAACTTTTGTAAATTATGCATTACACATCAAATTAAACTATTCCAACAAATAACAGTTTTGATTTGATTTCATACATGTTTATTTTATATCATATCCTATAATTTTTAATGTATATTCTTTCTCTTTTTAATTTTTTTTCAGTAACTTATATTTCTTCTTATTGTTTTTATTTTAACATATTTCTAGGATTTGACCAAATGAAACATGTAAAAAGTTAAAAATTGAAAATAACCAGTTAAAAATAATATTATATAAATAGATAAATTTATTATTTTCCATTTAAAGTTATTTTGATAAAAACAACTAGTTAAAAATAAACTATTTTCTATTTTTCCGGTGAAATGAATTTTCACAATTAGATATGTCAAATTAAAATAAATATTTGATTATTATATTAAAATTATTTATTGAAATAGTTAGGGTTATTATATTATCTTATAAATCTCTGATAATGAAAAAGACAGAACGCTTTCGAATACGTAACCTCTAAATCTTCAAGATAGTTTTTAACAAGTCCTAGTACAATAAAGTGTGAGAAATTAAAACAGTTAGATCAGCAACTTTATAGGAGAATGGGGATGCAAAAATAAATAACTTCCAAAAATAACTTCCTACATTCTTTGTGCCATCGATATCGTCGATAACTATCCAATAGGAAGAATATAAAGAAGATTGAGTTATTTATGGACAAGACCATAAAATAATTTACCAAATCATTAATATTTCTTCCAAAAAATAAGTTACCTTAGCAAAGAAATATCCTTGAGAATCATTAATACTAAAAAATGCATGCCTTACTATCTAAGTGTAAATGTTAGAAATTTTTATTTTTCAAAAAGTGTCACCACAAGCCATGGAATCTGGACTGTTCCACAAAGTATAGCTAAACTCAAATTTTGCTTTAAGTAGTAACCAATGTAGTTTACCAACAAATGTACACCTTATACCTCCATTGGCAAACGTACCACATATTGTCATTATGTACCAACCAAAAACCATTAGGAGGCAACCCTTTGACTTAATCTTATTGTGATAGTTCGAACATCCATATCACTTCTCATCACTATGAAGCCAGAAAGCTACCTTCTGATTAGTGGTACCAAAATTACATATCGAGTTTCATTAGGTGCACATCCCCGAAGACTAACCTATGATAATATGATGTGATTGAAATAATTTAAAAGGTCTTCACATATATTTTCATTAGGTGTTCAACCGTAGTAGTGTTAGAAGACAACCCTTTGACAAAGTGGTGTGGTGATCAAAAATAAATCTTCCCTAGTAGTTTCATTAGGTGCAAAACCATTTTAGACGAAGAAGTTAAAATTCGAGAAGCAAATAGGATCTTGACAATCAAGATATAGGCATCCTTATCTCATCAAAAGGTATTGTTCGAACAAGGCGTATTAGTAGCTTTCACACATTTGACATTCTCTATTTGCATGTATCTCTTATTGTAATGACAGAATTTAAACTACAACATTTTGAAATAGTATCTCTTTTTCTAAATAGAAAATGGGGTTTTGTGGTATATTGTTGGAACACTAAAAATATCCAGACATGTAGTTTAACTAGTCGAACTACCAAATGCAAGAAGGAGAAAAAAAATATGCCTAATGCAAAACCTATATGGGTTGAAGGCATTATATGATGCAAATGCCTAATAATTTTCTCAAGAAAATAACTTGTTTAGCATCAAGAGGTTTGGTGAAAATATTAACAATATGGTGCCCGGAGTTGAACATGTTCAATAATAATAAACTCTTCCTCAACTAAATACCTAATGAAGTGATATCGAATGTTAATATGTCTGGTTCTAGATAGTTTTATAGGATTTCTAGAAATAATGATGTTACTCATGTTTTCACAAAATAATTATGCGGTTCAAACATCAACATTACAGTGAGCCATTATCCAAAGAAATCAAGAACAACTACTTGTTCTAATGTATTCAGCCTCATATGTGAACAAGGAAATACTAACTTGTGTTTTGCTAAACCATAACACCAAATTATTACTTATGTAAAATCACCCTTCGGATGTGCTTCTTAGGTCATCAATATCCCCAAACCTGTTAATATCACAATACCCTGCAAGATTAGAATTCGTCTCATAATTATACCAAATCTCAAGATCTGTTGTTCCACCACCATAGTTAATGGTCCTCTAGACATCCTTGAGATGAGATTCTTTTGGATCCGCTTGGTACCTAACACACATATCAACAATATAACAAAGGTTAGGTTTACTTGTAGGTATCTATGGAACACAAGATTAATTAGATAACCAATTGCACTTACAACTTCATCCCACCAATATTGGGATATGGTTCGAACAATGGAACACTATTTTTTTTTTTAATTTTCAAGTCTTAAGCACAAATTCTTGAACATAGCAACTAATTTAGATATCTCCCATAATAACTAAGCCCATGTGAGTTTGAAGAAATCATCAACACATACAGAGATAATATTTTACCATCAAATCTTTCTGTCTAAGCAGGTGGGGATACTTCCATGATTTATTTCACCAGTGGTGATCTTCTCTTGTTTGTTTGCCCAGTTGGCATTGGCCATAAATTCCCTAATTCTTTTCCAATTCGGGTATTCCTCGCACATCAAATGTACATGATAAATTAAATAAATTAGTGCAATTAATTTTCCCAAGTTTTTTATGCCATACTTCTATTACGTCAAATGATGTAAGCTGTCACGCATCATCTTGTTCCAAGACATAGCAATTTTTTGTAGATCTTTTCTCTATAAGAATAATTTGATTAGAGTTATAAAAAACAGAACATATTATTTTGTTAAACCTATCACTCATATCTTAATCACACAATTATCTAATGCTAATGAGGTTAGCTTTTAGATTCTCAACAAGCAAGACATCATCAAAATTGGGTAAACATCTAACACATAAAGTTCCCTTTCTAATTACCTTATTTCTACTCCCATCACCAAAACTAACATACGTGTCATAAATAAGAACAATATTACTCAATAAGGGTTTGAGTCCCGTCATGTGATGTGAACTACCACTATTAAAGCACCAAGCCTTACTATGTCTGGCTTTGACGGCACAAATGCTTGAGTAACTCCTAATCTCATCTTTTTCTTACCCAAGTTTTTATTTGAGAGTTGCTCTTGACATCAACCTTAGTTCTAGGTGTTCTGAAATTGAACTCTTTAAAACCAAATGACCTAATTTTACCTGTTTAAAGGTCATGATACATTCTGTGACATTTAGGTTGAATGTGACCATGAATGCCACAATAGTAACATTTGGGAATAAAACCGTTTTGTCTAAACACTTTTGTGGGATTGTGAGTCATGGAGACTGGTTTCCATTTGAACACTTTAAGGGTAAATGCTTGAACATGCACTGGTGAAACACTGAGATTTGCTTTGACCATGGTGGTGTTTCCATTTGGAATGAATCCCACATAATCATAATTGGTAGGTCTCTTAACCTCTTTGATCAATTTATTAAGATTTGTTTTTTCATGGTTTAGCCTGCTTATGGATTGATTTGCTTCATTTAAATGGTTTGTGATGATTTTCTTGTCCTTCGTAACTCGAGAAATTTCTCATTTTAGTGCTTTTTCTTCATCATCTTTTTCTCTAAGAAACCCCTGCACATGAAATAATTCATTATTCAATATCTCAATAGTTTGGTTTTTATCATTACAAATTTGTTAAGATATTTTTTTCTTTGAAATCGAATGTGGTTGTTTGATCAGTGGATCACAACAAATTATCCTCTTGCTACTTGAGGAAATAATATTTATTCAACCTTTCATTAGTTCTGTGTTCGTTTCCCTTAGTTTAAAAATCTCTATTCATAAGTAAACATCTTTCTGCTTTTGAAAGGCTTGTTTATTAGACACAACAAGTTTCTTTATTTTAGCTTTGAGTCTCTTGTTGATTTGATTTACCTCAAAGCATTTCTCTCCCTCCTGTTCCATCATGCTATACATTTATTCATATGTAGAAGCTCCTTCGTCATCTAAAAGATCGGTAAACATAATTGTTGGAATAGTTCCCTACCTGATTGTGGTTCATTTTCATCATTGCTAGAAGATGCGTAGTTCGAACCATCCACAGATAGTGGACGATAAATTGAGCCATCTTTATATTGAGTCATTCTAATCATTCACCCTGGATCAACCTGTATATAAAGTAACCTGCTCTAGTGCCCATTGTGTCATTAGAATGTGTGATTATGTGCTCTAGTGTTTGCTCCTGCAATATATATGTTGAATCAGAAACTCCCTCTTAAGTAAAACAATCTTGTATCACCTATCTCAACTACTTATTTAACGATCTCCCATCGTATTGACAAGCATCTTGGACTCCCTCCAGTTGCTCACTGATGACCTCCTGTCATTGCTATGTTCAGCACGTTGAACTCCCTTTAAGTGCTGATCACGACGTCCTGTAGAAACGTTGTGCAAGTTACTGTTCAAATAGTGTCTTCCATGGCTGAATCAAGCTCGTTCTAAATTGCTCATCTGAGAGACTCAAATAAAATATAAGACAAAGGGACTTCGATTCTCCCTATATTTTTTTCTCTGATAGTATATGAAAACAAAACGAGAATGAAGACTATTTAAAGCCTTTGAAAGTTGATGCCTTTTTAAGGAAACAATCTCCAAAAAACTTTTCCTTGACATTGGATGATCGTAGGCCAAGAGGGTAGATATATTTTAAAGGAAAGAATCTCTAAACATCTTTCCTTATCTTGAATAAAACGCAGGCTAATCTTTACTTAACTTGACTTGATCTTCTTTCCAAACTAACTTTATAGATTGCTTCCTTTAATAAACAGATCTTCATTCCCAAAGATCTCTCCACCAGGATATTCTCATTAAATTAATTAATACCAATCATCCTGAAACACAATCAAATCAAGCCAACATAATCCCAATGGACTTGGGATGTTAGTTAAATTAGTTAATAAAGAAAGTTAGCTATTGGAACATGGAATCTAGAAACAATCAACAAATCATGTTTGTGATCAATTATACAAATCCAATATGTGCCTTCTTGTAATAATCAATCAACCAAGAAACACAATCTTAGCCAATTGGGTTGTTAGTCCAATAAGTTCATATAAGAAAAGCAAGTTGTCAGACCAGCTAGTTCAATGCATCAAACATGTAAAACACAATCCCTACAAATCATTTTGTTCGACTAGACATATCATATAAGGAAAGTGATGTATAGTTTATATAAGGAAGGGAAGCTGTCACACCAGCTGGTTCAATGCAGCAAGACATAAATAATACAATTTTAAAAAATTGGTTTGTTCGACTAGACAGGTCATATAAGGAATGTGATGCATTATGAAACAATTAATAATATATTTTTGACAATATTCTAGTTAACATATATTAACAATTAGTTTGTTAAACCAGACATGCCATATCATCAAGAAACAATTACATTTGTGACCAATTTGTCAATTCACATATATTAACATGACCACTTTGAAAGGTACCTCCCAATTAGCTCATAATTTCCTGAGGCTTTCTGATAGGCCCGCCTTTCTCAGCACCAAGTCCCCGATCAAAAATGTCCTCCTAACCACACTAAATTTTAAGAGGCTCTCATTTAATCCCTTATCTTCTCCATTTGGAGAAAATGTTTTTCTCTTTTTCCAGCTAACAAGTCTAGGGAGTCCTGTACCATCAACTCTTTTGCTCTTCACCAAAAACTTGCACTCGGTGGATCTCTATGTTGATCTCTGTTGGTATTACCGCAGCCATGCCATACACTAAGATAAAAGGGGTCTCTCTCGTAGACTCTCAGAGTTAGTGTGGTAGGACCATAGAACCGAGCTGAGATGAACCAACTTCTGGCTCTATTTCTGTATTTCTAGCCAACCCATCCACATAGATCAGCCAATGCCTCACCCTGAGGTTTTGTTATCTTCTTCATGAAATCAACTAGGTCCTATGCTAATATAGTAGTTTAGCTCTATAATTGTACCTCGAACCCGCTCATCTCCACTACCCACCTGACACGCCTTCCTGATGCTTCCGGTTAATTTATAACCAATTTTAGTGGTAATTTAGTCCTTACCACAATCTTGAGGGATAGGTATTATGGCCTTAATCTCCTCACTTTTATGACTAAAGCCAGAGCTCCCTTTTCAATCTCCGCATATTTAGATCTTCTCCCTTCAGGAATTCGCTCTCATAGTATACTGGTGTTAGCACTCTTCATTCTTCCCTCAACAACACCGTGCTTATAGCTAACTCCCTATAGATAGCTACAAATACATAGGCTCTCCTGGAATAGGCGTGATAGCAAAGACATATTTGCAAGGTATCTCTTCGGCTCATCAAAGGATAGTTGGCATTATTCATTCTAGCTAAATGTTAAAGCCTTGTGCAAGATCCCAAAGAAAGGAAGACTGCACTCTACGGCTTGGGAAATGAACTTGTTTAATGCTGGTAGTCATACTGTCAAGCATTGCACCTCCGTTAGGTAACAAGAGTTTCCTTGGGGCTTATCTTCATATCGTATTTCCTCAGAGTACTGAAAGTTTCAACCAAATTGTATACATCCTTCTCTTCTTTAATACTCTTTATTGGTATTTCATCCACATAAGCCTCCAAGTTTTGCCCTATCTAGTCATTAAACTACCTATCTTCCGGGCATCAGTATGTAGCTCCAACATTTTTAAGTCAAAATGGAATTACCACGTAAGAGTATGTTCCAAATGGTGTCATGAAGCTGAATTTGTTCTGGTTATCTTCTGCCAACTTTATATGGTGGTAGCTCTGTGAGTCATCCATCATACTCAACAACTCATACCCAGAAGTCGAGTGTATAAGCTGATCAATTCTCGGAAGGGGGTAATGATCCTTTGGGCAAGCCTGATTGAGATCTTGGAAGTCTATGCACATTTGTTAATCATCCTCTATGGACCGGAATAGCTTTTGGTAACCACTCTAAAAATCGGATCCTTAATTTGCTTTACATACAACATCTTCTGCACCTCCTTTGGAATGATAATTTTTTTCTTAGGTTCAAAATTCCTCTTCTTTTTCTTAACAAGTTAAAATGAAAGGGTTTATATTAAGCCACTGCTCCACTACTAACGGGTCAGTCCCTACCAGTTCATTCAATGACGAATCAAAGACATCTATATTGGCGTGCAAGAAACTAATGAGCTTCTTAAGTATCTAGAGAGATAGGATGGTCTTGACCCCAGCAGCCATTCCCACTTCCCCAGGTACTAGCTCCACCATCATCAACATCTCATTTGGTCTCACGTGCTCCTTGGGTTCATCTTTAGTTCCACGCCTTGCCCTTGCTTTCCTTGTCGAAGGGTTCCTGCCTGCCTTCTTGTTTCACACTATATACATACAACTTTCCTGATGCATAATGATCACTTTTGACCTCTCCTACCTCCTCTTCCACTAGGAGTTTCATCTTCATGTGATACACTAATACCGCAGCTTGGAAACTACTGAGCGATGGTTGGCCTAACATGATATTAAATGCAGAGGGCATTATTATGCATAGTACACGAATTTTATGCAGTTTTTTGGACTTATCTAGATAAGTCTCAACTACTGTTTGTGCATTTGGATTTGTTTTATATTATTTGGAGGTTATTACGTGCTTGGTATTTTATGATATTTTATATGATTTTTGGAGCGATTTGGACTAAAAAGAGCTTACAGAATAATATAATTGAGATTTGGGCTAAAGATAAGGACAAAAAAATAGATCATTGGGCCAATAATTGATTAAGCCCATGGTCCCACTGAACCAACGGAGCACGACCATTATTGACCCCATTTGCTGTCAATAATCAATTTATTATTGCGCACCAGATTCACGACAAACATTAGAGACCCGATTTTTTGTTGTGAATGAGGCCATAAATGAGTCAGAAATGTTATAAAATGTTATAGTCTTAGAGTTAATGGAAAATATTTATTCCTCCACTATAAAATGTGATCTGAAAATGAGTCAAAAACATCATATTCAGTGCCTAAGAGCTGGAAACATAATCTACCATAGATCCACATCAACCACTAAAGTTAACTCTATCTTTGTTTTTCATTATGAGTTATGTGTTCAATGAATTGTTTGCATGAATTTATGAACATGTCTAGTTAATTCCCCTTTAGTCAGGGGTTTAGATGAACAATAAATAAATAATGCTTTGATCTTTATTTCAATTCAAGTATGATCTCTTTGCTATTTCCTGTATTTTGATTTCATTGTTTGCATAAGCGACTGACAATCATTTATGCTTAAATAGTTGTGATTGATTGACTACCTTTTATAACTAATAGTTTGATAAATCAAGATTTGAGGAATGAGGTTTATCAATAAGTTTTCAAATACAAGACATTCTTGTTGCAAAATATAAATACGAAAAGGAGATTGCTACCGAACTGTACTACAATTCTTACAAAAGCTAAAACCAAAACTGAAAAATAGATAAAACAAAAGTTAAAACCTTCTTGAATCCGTTTGGAATGATCAACAAGTCGAGGCAAGAAGGACCTCTTTCCACAAGATAAATATACCCCGTGTAGTGTTGATGGAATTGGCTTAATGTCCTCAAAGATACAATAACTTGACCATTTGAAGTAGTAGCACACCGAACTTCGAAATTCTAACGAACTTGAAAAGCGTGAAACCAAGCACAAAATTTAAAACAATTGCTTGAGACTTTAGTGCAGAAAATATGCAGAATAAAATTGATTCAGTGTATTCTGCCTATAACTTCTAAGTCTATTTATAGACTTCACCTTACAAGGGTTGAAAATTTAAAGAGGATGGGGCAGCTGCAATTAGTGGCTTGAATTATCCACTACAACCACTACCTCCACTACCTCCATTATCACAGCTTTGAGACTCCTCAAATGCTGCTGATAAAGCTGAGAAGTCATGGGTCGAACCCATCTTCATTTAGGCATCTTAATGGGTCGAGACCATTCTCCTTTGGAGAGTCTAAAAAGTAAAATTGAATTGGTTCAAAACCAATCTCATATAACCCAAGAGATGCCCTTGTCCCAGGACCTAAAGACCCAAAGAGTCCAAAGTCTTAAGTTAATGTTCAAGTTCCAAAGCCAAGGCCAGGGCCTAGGCCCAAGCCCACAGTTACAACCAACTAGTGCATGGACTTAATCACATGATACTCAATACAACTTCCTCTTAACTTATAAAGTGTATAAATCTCCCTTACATTTTCAATGTGGGATTTTATACACTTTCCCTTTCAAATGGCTAATTTACACAATTTATTTCTCACTCACCAAAAATCAGTTTTGAAAAAATAAATATACTACGATTATCTACTCAATACATAGAATAATATTATGATATTTAATTCTACATGACTTAAATATTTAGCCATCAAAACTAGTCTCAACAAAACTAATTTTCCAAAAATCCTCCACAGGAGTGAAAATCAATGCATGTATGTATGCAGACTCTTGTGCTCAGTCATCATACACGTTATTGCATCAGGATAGGTAGTTTACGGCTTTGAATCGTCCATAATAACTATCATCGAATATACTTGTGGCATAGTGGACTTGATGACTTGAACTATCCCTCCGTAGTATGTATCAAGACAATGATAATTACACAATAAAATCTTAACCCCTTTCTGTTCTAAAGTTGTGTCTGTTTTAGCCATGGACATCACTTTAGAATCATAAGTGTTTACATTTTAAAGAGGCCCTCACTTCACACTTATATAGGTGACCTCTCATCAAAAGTGTCCTGATATACTTCACCTTCAAAGGTTTGGGATTCATTAAAAAGTCTTTATACTTTAACCTTACCACAATTCTTAGGTAAAATCACTTGGATTGATTTTCAGGGATGAGATTCGAACATTTAACTTATGCTCAACTGAATTTCCATAGTTTAGTTTCCCCATTGAACCATGTTCATGGGATCTCCATTCATCAAGGTTGGGTTACCACTATGGTCATTCTTTAATTTTGTGGATTTTAAACCCATTCCTTTAGCAAATCTCTCAATTGATCTCGATTAAGCCCTTTCGTGAGAGGGTCAACAATATTATCTTGTGACTTAACATAGTCAATAGATATTACTCCATTCGAGAGCAACTATCTAATGGTGTTATGTTTTCGACGAATATGTCAAGACTTTCCATTTTACATACAACTTTGTGCCCTTCCAATAGTTGCTTGGCTATCACAATGTGTCAACGCAGGTGGCACAAGTTTACTCCAACATGGAATATCTTCCAAGAAGTTACGAAGCCATCCATCTTCTTCACTAGCTTTATCTAAAGCTATAGACTCGGATTCCATGCTAGATCAAACTATACAAGTTTGTTTCGTAGACTTCCACAAAACTGCCCCACCTATAATACAAAAGATATATCCACTAGTGGAGTGAGAATCTTTCAAATTAGAAATCCAACTAGCATCACAATATCTCTCAAGTATGGCTGGGTATCTTGAATAGTATAACCCATAGTCCATTGTGTATTTCAAATACATCAATACCCTTTTCAACGCATTCCAATGCTCATGGATAGGATTGCTTGTATACTTACTCAGTTTATTCACAGGATAGGCTAAGTCAGGTCATGTACAATTCGTTAAGTACATTAGACTTCCTATGACCCGAGCATACTCTAACTGAGCAACTAGTTCAGCCTTGTTAGCTAGTAGATTTATCTTTTGATCAATGGGCGTCCTACTAGATGGACCCTCGTAGGCATTGGATTTCTTGAGACCTTTCTCAACTTAATGAGATTGTGACAAAATAATACCTTCTTGAATTTTATTGATTTTAATCCCAAAGATTACATCAACAACTCCCATATCCTTCATGTCAAGATATTGTTTTAACATTCTCTTAGTATTCATGATTACTGCCTATGATCAACATGTCATCCACACATAGACATACAATAACATATGTATTTGATGTTTCTTTGACATAAACACATTTGTCACATTCGTTAATTTTAAATCTATTTGACAATATAATTTTTTCAAACTTCATATG
Organism: Phtheirospermum japonicum; assembly: GCA_014905375.1. Taxonomy (NCBI): domain Eukaryota; kingdom Viridiplantae; phylum Streptophyta; class Magnoliopsida; order Lamiales; family Orobanchaceae; genus Phtheirospermum; species Phtheirospermum japonicum. The sequence continues at coordinate 135,357 of BMAC01001273.1, read as the reverse complement.
CCATTGTTTTGGAGCTTGCTTCAGTCCATATAAAGAACGAGTCAGTTTGCACACCTTTTTCTCTTCACCAGGTGCTACAAATCCTTCAGGTTGATCCATATTTCTTCTTCTAATACCCCATTCAAAAACGTAGTTTTCACATCTATTTGATGAATCTCTAGATTGTGCAGAGCAGCAATGACAAGAAGTACTCTAATGGATGCTATCCTCGTTATCGGTGAGTATGTGTCAAAGAAATCATAACCTTTTCTTTGTTTAAACCCTTTGGCAACCAAACAAGTTTTAAATTTATCAATGGTTCCATCTGCTTCTAGTTTCCTTTTCGGGATCCACTTACAGCCCAGGGTCTTACAACCAGGTAGTAGATCTACTAATTTCCAAGTGTGATTTTGCAGTATCGATTCCAATTTGCTATTAATAGATGCTTCCCAAAGCGTTGCTTCTGGGCTGGATAGAGCTTCCTTAATGGAATCTGGATCATCATCCAACAAGTATGTGATAAAATCAGGTCCAAAAGACTTTGCAGGCTTTAACCTTTTTCCACGTCTTGGTTCATCACTATTTGGTTTTGAACCACGTGCAGTCTCATACGTTCTTTTGTTTGAACTAGATTTTGTATTCTCTTTACACGAAAAGATATTCTCAAGAAACATCACATTTCTTGACTCAATCGTAGTGCCTTCAAAAATCTCAGGATTTTCTGATTTGTGTACTAAGAATCGATATGTCATACTGTTGTATGCATATCTGACAAAAATGCAATCGTCCGTCTTTGGTTCGATTCTCATTTTCTTTGGTTCAGGTACAACGACCTTTGTCGAACACCCCCACCCTTTTAGGTATTTATAAGATGGTTTACGACTTTTTCAAAGTTCATAAGGTGTCTCATTTTTACCTTTAAGTGGTATTTTATTTAAAATGTGGTTGGCTGTCAAAACAACTTCCCCTCACATATTTTGGGGTAAACCCGAGTTAATTAACATGGCATTCATCATCTCTTTAAGAGTTCTATTTTTGCGTTCGGTGACACCATTAGACTGTGGTGAATACGGCGCCATCGTTTGATATATTATACCCCACTCGGCACATAATTGTTCAAACGGAGCTATATATTCACCGCCTCTATCACCTCGGATTATTTTAATTCTTTTGCCAAGTTAATTCTCTACTTCAGTTTTATATCTCTTGAAAGTTTCAAGAGCTTCGGCTTTGCTTCTTAACAAATATAAGTGGCAAAATGTTGTCAAGTCATCAATGAACGTTATAAAAAACTTCTTTCCATATCTATTTTGCACAAATCTGAGATCACATATATCAATGTGAATCAGACCTAGAGGTTCGTTGCATCTTTCAACCGAATGGAATGGTAATTTAGCCATTTTGGCTTCAACACAAATTTCACATGTACTTTTTGAATCAATTTTTGAGTTTGGTAACAAATCCAAATTCATAAGTCTTTTTATTGCATTTAAATTAACATGTATTAACCTAATATGCCATATATCAGAACAGTAGCAAGTAAAAGAAATTAGATGCATTCTCATTCATACTTGAAGAGTTTTACAGGGCGAGTAGCCATTATATTCAGTTTGAATAATCCTTTGTCTAGATAAGCCCTACCTAAGAAATGTTCAAACTTGCTTAAGTTAAACTTCTTAGCTTCAAAGACTAATTTAAATCCATGCTCAATCAGGAGTGATCTAGATACTAAATCTTTACGGATGTCTAAGACATGTAGCACTTCCTTCAGCAGTAGCTCTTTTCCAGAAGTTAACTTAAGAGCAACAATTCTAATTCCAGCCACTTCCAACAAGGACAAATTCCCCATATGAATCTTACAACCCGTTCAAACAGTGTAGTTGGAATACACATCTATGTCAGAACAAACATGTCGAGTGGCACCAGTATCAATATACCACTCTCTTGGGTTATCAACCAAATTGTCTTCAAACACCACAACTGACATATCAAAGTCAGTCAGTTCAACCGGTTCAGGAGAAACAAGATGAGCACTTGATTGTTCCCAGTACTGCCCATTATTAACTTTGGGCTTCTTACAATCTTTTGTCATATGGTTTGGCTTGCCACAATTACGATAATTTCCAGTAAACTTCAAAACCTTGGCAACTTACTTGTCTTTGTTGTTTTGAGCATTAAGAACTTTTCTCTTAAAGATCCTGCCTTGCTCCACTAGATTAATACCGGCCTCCATTGGAGATCGGCTTGTCTTATTCTCAGATTTTTTACTGTCTTCTTCAACACGAAGTTTGACAATCAACCTCTCAAGTGTCATCTCTATTCTTGTGTTTAAGGTAATTCTTGAAGTCTTTCCAACACAAAGGAAATTTCTCAATCATGGAAGTTACCTGGAAGGATTCACTTAGGGACATGCCCTCAGCATGATTATCATGAAAAATCAGTTGGAACTCCTGGACTTGAGAGATGACAGTCTTTGTATCGACCATCTTGAAGTCTGAAAACTTCCCAACTATGAACTTTTTCGCTCCAGCATCTTCAGACTTTTACTTTATTTCCAAAGCATCCCAAAGTTCCTTGGCAATCTTCACAGGACTGTAAACATTGTACAACTCATTGCTCAGTCCATTTAAGACATGGTTTTGGCAAAGGTAATCACCTTGGCCCCAAGCATCATACGCAGCATGTAAGTCAGCATTGACTTCATTTCCGCAACCAAAGGTGGATCCTCCTTCAAATATCTAGCCAAACCCAGAGTGGTTAGATAGAACAACATCTTTTGTTGCCATCTCTTGAAATCAAGACCATTGAATTTTCAGGTCTTTTAGCATGAACGTTGGCAGCAGGAATAACAACATTTTGAATAAAGGTTCTTGTTGCTTTGACAGTCTTCGTTGCTTGAGTGGTTTGTGTTGTTTCGCCAGTAATCTCCATGAGTTCAGTAACAAAACAGTATTTGTCTTGTGATTATTACAACATAGAAATACGGAAAGGAAATTGCTACTGAACTGTACTGCTGTTCTTACAAAAGCTAAAACCAAAGCTGGATAACAGATAAAACAAAAGTTAATGTTTTGCATGTAATTGTGGTATTTTTCTCGTGATTTTAATTAGAGTTTTATGTTGATTTTATTAGTTTTTGAGTCGATTAGTTAGAGTGCGATTGGAAACCGAAAATCTTGGTTTTCCTCGATTAGCAAAAGAAAAAAAATGGCAAACAAATTATTGTTTATAACTAAAAAAAATTCACTTTTTTCCTCAAAAATGTTTTTCCTCATTTCTCTCTCATTATTTCCCTCATCTCACTTATCTCTCACCTACCATTACTTTTCTACCACACAAAAACTTTATTTTATTTCCTCTCTCTCATCATTCAACCATCATTAATTCCCACCACACAAAAACTTTTGTGGGTTCCATTTGAAACTTTATTTACCAAATAGTTTTATATATCCTGTCACTTACTCAAAAAATACAAATTATATCCAATCATTATCTTACCAAAAATCTTTTCTCCCTAAAATTTTTATTTTCACTATTTTCTAGTAAAACAAAATGAAAATGAACAAAAGGATATCCAATCGCACCCTTAGTTTTCTAGGTTGTTTTCTTGTTTTATTGTTTTTCGTGTTTCATTTTGATTTTATACTTAATTGGGTTAAATGTCTTTAATTAGTTAGAGGTTTGGTGAAATTCTTGGGTTTTTATGTTCAAAATTCTTATTTTCATAGGTAAAAGTATTGAAGACCAAAATACTAGCCAAGATACGCCAAAATCCAAGCCAAACTTGACATCAAGAGAGGCTCCAAAAAGGGGCAAATATTCTGGAATGGTAGCCATCCCTAGCCATGACTTTCCAAAATCCATGTCAAGCATGATGGCGCTCGCCAACTTCGAAGCCAAAAACTGTTCCAGGTGCGCCTAGGAAGCCCGCGCGCGCAGCGCTCGGTGCACCCGCACGCTTCCACCCACAACCTGCGCGCAGCGCTCGGCAGCACCCGCCTGACGCATGCCGACAGCGCCCAGCGCCCGCGCGTGCCTGTCGCCAGCCCACACCAATCCTCCCGCCCGCAAGGCAGCGCCCGACGCTTGCCAACATCGACGCCTTAGCTCTTTGATTTCTTGTTAAATCTTGTGAATCGTTCATGGAATCGAGATGAGTGACACGTCTAGATCATGATCGAGTCCTTGATCATTTTTAATTTGAGTATTTCATGTGCTTTATTTTGATTTTTATTTTCATGTTTTGTTTCATGCTTAATTCTAGCTCTAGGCTTTGTTGCTTGTTATTTCTCGTAAAGTTTTAAACTCTGACGTCAATTTTCATTACTCTTTCTATCCATGCTTTCGATTTTTGTCAATTTGCATTATTCAAGTTGTTATGTTCATGCAAGCATGGTCGTACCTTGAGCTTTCATGCTTGTACTTGGTGAAATATTGTTTGTTCTTGCTTATTTTCAATATTGCTTTGCATTTTCATATTGAGGCATCCGACCAACATGCAATTTCATTTCCTATCTTAGTTTAGTTAGTTTAATTGCTTTATTTTAATCTTTCTTTTATTTCTTCAAGCTACAAACACATTGAATCCTTCAATTGAATCGAGAATTGTGGATCGATTTAACCATAACTTTGCTAATTTGGTGAAGGTTGTAGGAAAACTTGGCACATTACTACATTCGAGAACCAATAAACTACAGCTGCATTCTCAAACCAGCTTAAGTGAACCCCCGGGTTTGTGGTCTCGTCATACTCGAAACTATTGACTGATACATGGAGGGCACCTCGTCCTTTAGCACTTCATTCCCGAAAGGCATTCCTCGTCGCTTCCGCGAGGGTGGAGGACCTGCCATTTTTCCTCTCAAGCTCCCGAATCTCCCTGTTGAAGCCCTCAACAACCTCAGACAAATCTGATGCCACTCCACTAAGCATTTTATCTGTTGAGACAGTTGTGCTTTCGTCTTCCCCTGGGACATGTGTGTGCATGTTCCCACCTCGCGCTTTTAGGATATTTATAGATGTCCATTTTAGAGTTTCCAAGAAATCAAGTGCTCTCCTCTGAGAATCTAGGATCGTTATGCTCCGTCACCCTTCTGGAACTTTCTAATCCTTGTTACCCCGAGCATGTATCACAATCTTATTCCCCGAGCAATGACATGAAGATCTCAATGTTGGTGTTTGATGCCTTTACCTCTCACTCAAGTCTCACATAGAGCTCGTTCGGTACTTGAACTTCAGATGAACTCCTTCTGGTTCTCGTATCATGAGCCCTAGGGCCTATACCGAGCCTCATGGTTAACCCCGAACCTTAAGACACCACCGCCTTGTTGGAGGCCTTTTAGTACCCCGAGCTCCATCGATACCCCAAGCCTAAATCAAGACACCTTTTGCACAGATTTATTTTATCCAAAAAAAATATGATTTCTTGCCAAAAAATAAGAAATCACAAGCAATTGCATACAAGGACAAAAGAAAAATAAAAATAGGGAAGTATTTGCAAAAGTTTTTAACAAGCATTTTTATTCTCAATTAACAATACATACTCTATTAACTTATAAAATGCTTTTTTACCTATCAATATTTGTAATTATTACGTATTTCTGATTTTCAAATGCTTTTTTCATATGTTTTTGCAAACACTCCCTTTCATCTTGTATTTCACTTTGAATCTTAGTTCTAACAAACAAATAGTATCATCTTAATTTCAATTTGATATTTCATTTCGTATTGATTATTTGTTTCAACCAATAGCCTAATTAATGTGAAAGTTGGCAGTGTCTCAACTCTTGAATTAATGAAAAGGCTTGCTTTAGTAGAGCTGCTAACTAACCCAACTGTACATTTAATATATATGAGAACACAATAATCACATCTCCTAAACTGCCCTTCATCGTAGTTCAGAAGAATTTGAAGCAGAAGAGAGAGAGAGAGAGAGATGCAGACAGCTCCAGGTTATCAAGGCATGTCTTACTCGGATCATGTCCAAAAACGTCGTGAAGAGAAAGGGTGCCTCTATGCATGGTTCGTGCCTTTTTTTTTTTTTTTTTTCTCTCTTTGGTTATGTTTTTGTTGATACCCGGAGAACTTTTAAATTTGATTTAGTTTATTTTCAAGAAGATTATTTTTTTCCCTTTATTGTAGAAGTACATAGATTGCTCATTGTATTGTAGGTTACTTTGTTAGTCAAGATAAGTTATGAAACTTAAAGGGTGTTTGGTGTAATAAATTTTATAAGCTCTCAGAATAAGATAAGATGTTGGTTGTGAAACTTAAAGGGTGTTTGGTGTTATAAGTTTTATAAGCTCTCAAAATAAGATGTTAAAGACTTTCATAAGTTATTATATAAAAGATTTGGCCAGAAAAAAAATATATATAAAATATCCCCAATCGAAGAGACTTCCTGCAATTCAAGTTTTCTGGCCAAATTTGCACCGAAGTCACGCAAAATGAAAATCGGTATTCTACAGTGTTTACCGAATAAGTTGTGAAGCTACTTTTTCTATTTCTTTTTCTTTTTTCTTTTTTTTTTGGTAAAAGCCAAACACATCATACTCAGAATCGAAATCACATTCCCCTTTTTAGACTCTAACTAAAATACACAGAAACCCAAATCACCTAAGCCATTCCACGTTTGTTTTGGCACAGCTTGTTTGCAATGTGCTGCTGTTGGTGCTGTGCGGAGACGTGCGAATGCTGTTTGGACGCTGTTTGTTGTTGCTGCATTTAAACATAAACAAATGGATTCATGTTCCCTTCAGGACTGCTTAATATTTCACAATCCTTATTTTTATGACTGTTTCTGTATATACTGAAATAATCTCAATTCATTGAATTTTGAATAAAGCTGCTCCTTCGCGTCACACGACCTCATTTATTCTCAACAACACATAAATAAACAGATTATGATATAATTTCAAGCGGACTGTTTCTTAAATTATTTGAAGATTGAAACACTCCCTTTTCAATCAGAATTCTTATTTGTGGAGAATTCAGAAATATGACTAATTAAGAAAGAGGCCTAAAAGGGATAAGGAAACGAGTTGACAATATTTCTGAAACAAGTGCACATGAAGACATGTAAATTAAGCTGCATGAGAAGTTGATGGTTTGCCAGTGTCTTTACTTTGTTAGCTTTGAGAATAATGTGTCTAAACTTATCTCTGATTTATGAAAACACATCAGTTATCTTTTTGTTAATTTGAAGTGCCTAATATTTCAACTATAACTTTTTTTAGTATTTTGTAAGTCAACTCTATATGAAAATGAAAATTCATTCTCTGCCCGGACGAGCACAAGTCTCACATTCACTGTTAATAATTCCTAGAGACCCTTTTCAAGCTTTTGTGAACGAAAAAAATAAATAAAATAAATAAGAAATAAATAAATATAGACAATCAAGATCCTCTATCCCATTTAATGTTTCATCTTATTATCTTATTATGATGTCATCATGTACACATGGCATGTATTCATACCGTTAAAACATGAAACACTAAATGAAACATATGATCTCAACTGAGAATTTTGACATTATGATAAACTGTTTTATTAGCAAAATACTAAAAAATTGATTTACATACAACAATTAAAATTTGAGCTTCACTAGAACCTGAAAGGCGCTTTAATTGCCAAGAATCGGGTTTCTGCCTTCATCAATTCCAACGACGAGTAAATGATTTGGATCAGAACCATTTGGTCCTTCGGCATAGAGAGTAGGGAGATATGCTTTGTACGCTGGCAAGTATCTTGAAACGAAATCCAAAACCTGCAATTATTTGATTTTTTATTTTTATTTTCTTGAGATTTGCAAATCATTTCGATTGATACAATGTTCATGCTTCAAAATTACCTCTTCATCGGACATTCCGGGTTTTCCATCAGCTCTCATAGCAATCTCCGCCTGAAAATAACTAGTCATTGGACTACGGCCTTGAAATAATATTTTAGGATAATTAGAAAATTTGCCCTTGAAGTTTAGCTTAATTAAAAAAAAGGAAAAAAAAAAAGAAGAAAGTTCTCTTTTAGAATTACATATACTCCTTAAATGTGTGTAACCGAAAATTAAAAACATCTATTAAGGGGTTTGTGTGATTTTGAAATATAAAAGAATAAGTTTTGTAACAATTCCTAATATTGCACAATATACCTGTAATCGCCACTGATAGACATAACTGGGGTCCTGAATCCTGATTACTATCCATGATTTGATGAACTTGTCCCATGCATCATAGTAAGCTTCTAAGTTTTTATTAATAATCTCCAGCTGCAAAATTATATTTTATTAGTGAGCTTACAGGCAAGTTGGAGAACATAAGAAGATACAATATATATCCAATCTCTCAAACCTGTGGATCTACTGCTTTCACAACTTCAACTGAAACGGGCTTAAAACCAAGCATCCAACCCTCGAATAGAACAGCCTACAGAACGCGAAAGGATGATGATAATGTTAAATTGTATCTCGTGTCACATTTAATAGGAGATAATATATAAGTGTGGGTAAATTGATGGGGCATGATAAATAAATAAATAGCGTGGACAGTATTGTTCGTGATTATTTAGTGTTGTGTTATATTGTATTTGAAGAAGTGTATAAATTTTTGTCATTTTAGTATCAACCCGGAACAAATATGGTGATTGGCAGCCCAAGCATAGTTACCTAATTCCCGAAATAGCAAACCGTCTAAGCCTACCCCCCTCGTGCCGCGTACCGGCCAGAGATCGATCCACGCACCCGTACCCGTCCCGCGGCCCGGGTAACTATGAGCCCAAGTGCATTTTGAGGGTCATAACAGACTATTTATTCCGTTAATCAATAAACAATACTCCCTCCATCCCGTTCTATCTGTCGCATTTTAGAAATTTTTTTGTCCCATTCTATCTCACGTTTATATTTTCAGGAGAGAATTAATGTTACTATTTACTTTCCCAATAAGAATTAAATGTTACTATACTAATTTTACCCCTACTTTATTATTTCACACTTTTAGTTCTTCTAAACAAAAGGATATTATGGTCATTTGATACCTATAATTATAACACCAATCATCTTTCTTAATATCCGTCAAATGATCAACAACACAGATAGAATGGGACGGATATATATTAATACCTCAAACCCCAAGATCCAATTTCAAGTGCATACGGGATTAATTCATTAGCCTCCTTTTATTTCACAGGTCAGATAACAAATGGCAAACAACCACGTTCAAATGTGTCACTTCTCGCACATTGATGGGCTTCCGAATTCTAGATAGGCTATGCTATATGAGTATATGTGTGGGATCGTAACAACCTAGTACCAATGATCACTAACTCTACTATAAATAAAAAAACTACCGTCAAAGGTCCCTCCACCTCCGGCCATGTTGAAGGGTCAGCTCTGTCACCTCTACCATTATATGCAGACTGCAGAACAAAATATAGTTAGAATCAATGACTTCAAATGCTGTGACAGAAAGGGTTTGGTCTTGTATGCTCACCTTGTTATATCGAGGAAGGTTCATTTTTGTACCTAGAAATTGACAACATAAGTACATTTTATATTCCACTATAATAACATGATCAAAAGACAATGAAGATGGAAAAAACTAATGTGAGATCTCACCTTCTTTAGTCAATTTGTTTAGGGCTGTCAACGTCTCAATGGACAACGGGAGATCATGGCTACCAGCGTTTCCACGGTACTAAAGGTGAAAGATATATGTTTTAATAATCCAAAAACAGTTTTTAGAGAGAGAGATGGAAAAAAAGGCCCAACTTCAGAGAGTTGTCTGAACTACCTCCAGAAGTGCATTCCCAGGATTGCTTTCTCTCAGTTTGGCCTAAGATGGATTTATACAAAGTTACGATTCATCAGAAATGAAAACTACTGATATAGCACTCCATATTTTCTTTTAGTAATTCATTTAATTTAGTTGGAAGAATTTCAAACAGATATAGATCCAGGTAAACAAAGAAAAGACTTACCTGATCTTCTGCTGTCAGGTAAAAATCATCAATGGAAATAGTTGCAGTCTTCCTGAAATTAAGTTGTTAATTTTTATTACCATTATTTGGTTAGTCTCCAATGTTTTTACTTTCAACAAATAATTACCCTTTCGTAATCTACCTCCCAGTGGTTCGGAAAAGGAAGTCCAGCGCAAAGACGAGCGTTGTTTTGCCACAACCTTGTGGTGCACTGAAACCAATCTGCATCAAGACTAAAGAAATATTTTAAAATGCCAGCCTCAACACTTGCTATACCATTCTAGATCAGCAGACACTGTAAGCAATTGGGTACAAAAGCTGCCCCTGAGATTTTGCCTATCTTTCAGAATTACTATTACACCCTTGGCGTGTTTCTGTTTTACAAATTGCACTCTCAAAGAGGGTAAATTTAGGTAAATACAAACCCCAATGGGCCGTTTGCAACACTTTAAGGGGGTATTGTAATTTTAAAGATTATTGAAGTTTTGTGTAATTAAGTCTCAAGGGTAGTTTACATAATTATCCCTAAGCAATTTACAAGAACTAACTTGGATTGTTTGAAGGGATAATCACAAAAACTATCCTTGAGGTTTGGCCTATTTTTTTATTTTTATTTTTTAACAACATAAACAAAAGAAAAAACTAAATTTGAAAATTACAAAAACCACCCTTATCTGCCTAACAATATGCACTTGGAACTTATCGTTAATGGAGCTAACGGAAATTAAGGATGTCATCAAACATTTTTACAATTGCATCCCTTAACTTTTCTAAACATTACAATAACTTCGACTTTTCATCTAAAATTTTATGATTACATCCCTCAACTTTGCCAAATATGACTAAATAGTCGGACGAAAAGATATGGCTATTTGTAATATTTAAAAAAGTTGAAGGTGCATAATATATTTGATGACATCAACAAACTCCATCATGTCAACTAACGATCGAGGCACAATATGAAACGAACCAAACCTTAAGGGTAGTTTTTGTAATTCCCAAAATTAGCTGGGTTTTACTGTAATTACCCAAGCGTCAAGGGTAGTTTTGTAATCACCCCTCATTTAAATAGAAAAACAATCACTCGAAAACTAAAACGTACCACTAAAGGGGGGACATCTTCCTCGTCTTTGAACTTAGAATTATGATCAGATATTTCCTGTTCACACCACAAGAACACCGGTATGTAGTAATGGTAGATCCGAACTTTTTGAGGTTCCGTGAGAAACAGTTCGTTCAGCTGAAACAGTCTGCAGAGATGTGATCCGCATAATACCCACTTGTCAATCGACTCAGACACTTTCTCCGACGTTAGGCCTAATTTGTCTATAAGAGGACCTGAGCATATAAATTCGAAAAGGTCCTGCACGGACGAAACTTCTGCTGGCTTTGTAGGCAAAAATGAATGCAATGGGCCTTCGCTCTTTACATGGCCATTAATTGTATTTTCGACAGACGAGTTGTTTTTTAACCATGAAAAGCCACTGCCTGCACGGGAAAATAACGATTATTGCAATGAAAAAATCGAACAACCAACTCCTTTTGGATAAGAAGAGTATACTATCTCAATTCCTAAATAGTTGTAGTTTTAGGATTGTGCACAAGAATTAAGCAATAGAGGAAAATGACCATATTAACCTTTATTGAATTAGTGTTCTATTTTCTAAGTTTTTTCAGGGAAATGTACAAATGATTGAATGATAGGAGCAAAATAGGGAAGATAAACACAAAACTACCTTGAAAATCTAATAAAATTACAACTATTTTGAAATGGAGGGGGAGTATGTTTTACGAATTATAATACAAAAAAATAACTAAAAATCAGTTAATTTGTTATTACCTTTGTAATTTCACATTTGAATGCATTTCAAATATAAGAAACAAGGACCTAAGGTGTAAACTAAGCAGAAAACTACAAGATACCTAGTAGCTATTCCATTCTAGCGAGGTCCTAATAATCAAGACTCTTTTTCTCATCGAAGCAGTAGAGAGATTAACACATAAATTAGAGCTTATAAAAAATCTCCATAAAATTCAGTGTAACCCCTAATAAAAAAAATCTAAACCTAGCAATAAAAGTAAATACTTCACAGACTCGAGGAATTAAATCCATAAATTTAAAAAAAAAAAAAAACGAAAAAAGAAAAAGATAATCAACACACTTTCGATTGAAGTACCTGGTGAAGTTGATGAACCAGGCATCATCCTCGGTTGAATCGAGTGTAGCTTCAGTTTAGCTGATTTTGTTATGAGGTGAGAAACTGCGGAAATTGTGGAAAATGAAGTGCATTTGGAAATGGTTCTGTGCGAACAACACGAATTTGTTGTAGAGTCGGTAATATTCAGAAAATGTGAAATGGGAATTAAGGAGGGTGATGGCGCAAGCACTAGAGGCTTGGTTGGCGGGGCTAGTACGGTCAACACCGCCATTGTTATCTCCACTGGAATTGCGGGAGAATACTACCGACTATATATTTTATTTTCTATGGTGACTGATGATCAGCTTGGCTTGGGGTGGATCAGAAGAATTCCACCTTTTGCCACGTCGGGTGCCGTAAATTACCCAAATATCATCTCAGTTTTGTTTTTTTCTTTTTTAATGGAAATAAATTATTTGCAACGAATACGTGAATTTTATACGAGTTGTACATCTGAGAAAATCTCTTAACATATTAAGTTGGGATTGTTATGAATTACACACTGAAATATGATAATTTATAGAATTAATTGGGACAATAAGAATCAATGCTTGTATTATGATTTTCACCGCACCAATAATGTTGTAAATTCGTAGGATATATGTTTGTTAAAACAATCGATTAAAATGTAAAATATTAATCGTGAGAGTCCAATGTCCCTGTCACAATCTCTGATTTGGGTTCTCTTTTCAAAATAAAATCTTATTGTACTTTCAAATGCTAAAATGCTAATAAATACGAGTCATTATCATCATATATAATTAGTATAAATTATTACAAATAATTAAAATTTTAAATTTAAAACCTTAATATGAAAAAAAAATCAACTTAAAACAAAAATCTAAACTCTAAAATGGAAAAGTGAACTCTAAAATAGAATATTAAACCCTAAACTCTAAATTTCTATATATCACATATAATATAATCACATATAACTGACACGTGTCATCACATATAAGGTAGAATGATAGATTTTTGACGTGACCCTAAAATGGAAAAATAAACACTAAAATAGAATATTAAATCCTTAAAATGGAAAATTAAACCCTAAAATTATAAAGTAACCCTAAACTCTAAACTTTTGTCACATATCATCATATATAACTGGTATATATCATCACGTATAACTAAATGATAACAAATTTTTGCAAAGTGCACCTAGCAAGGTGCACCCAGGTCCACGTAACAAATTATCGAGTAAAGAAGATATATTATGTTTTGCTTTTCAGTTTGTGTTAAATTCATACAACTATTTAATAAATTTGAAAAATAAAAACTGAAAAATATTATCAAAATAATAATAAAGTCGTTAAGAAATTATAAAACAGGTTAAATGAAGGGGAATTGATCAATAAATACAAATATAAAACACTTTTGCCCACTAAACCTTTCATCTCTTTTTTTGCTCATTCACTACATTTTGGATCAATCTATCAAAATTATCTCTCATATACCCAACTCAAGTTCTCCCCTCTCCCCACAAACTTCCGTCGCCAGTTCTAGCTAGTTCTGACATCCAATTAATTTGAACTTTTACCATTGATTTATGTTGAGTTGACCTGCAAAGTTTCAAGCCAATCGAAGTTTGTTTGTCTCGTTTAATCGTCAGTCAAAGTCTTGATTTTCACAATTTTTTCACACAAAAAATAGAAATTTACAGCGTCAATTCTGGCCTGATCCGAAGTCCATTTAACCTAAAATTCTTACCATAAATTTATGTTATCATTTCAAGACGTTTGGCAAAATTTTAGGTCAATGGGAGTTCGTTTGCTCTGTTGAATTGACAGTCAAAGCTTCAATTTTTATAGTTTTTTTACACAGAAAAACAGAAACTCTCGACGTCGATTCCGGCCTACTCTAATATCCGTTTAACCCAAAGTTTTTACCATTGATTTCTGCTATCATTCAATCAGAGTCCTCTTGCCCCATTGAATCGCCAGTCAAATTTTCAGTTTTTACAATTTTTCACACAAAAAATTAGAAACTTTTGGTATATCTCTTCTCGTATGATATGCCTTGTCATCGAAGCTCTTTTCTTCCTCTTTATAGGATTGCCCTGGGAAGTCTTCCTTTATGTCCCTTCTTCTTCTTCTTCCTCTCAGATAGTGTGACTTTTGACTTATTATTCAATAGAAGGAAAGACAGGACCAGGGGGAATGAGGCTTTACAAAACAAAAAATCTTTGTCTTGAACCTAGGCGACTTGCTTGAAATCTAGCCTTCCTTGAATATGAAAACCAAACAAGCCAGCTTTTAGATGAAAGAAAGSAGGCCTTTCAAAGCAAAGTAGGAATACCTTTATAAATAGAAACGATTTTAAATAATATGAGACCACCAAGGCCTCCAAAAAGATTMTGACAAGGTTCCAACAAACAAACCTTTGTATAGGCCGGTTATCATCTACATAACCGCAAACCTGCTTTCTTCAAGGAGAGGTTTGCTTTGTCCCTCCTCGAAAGAGGGACGAGCGGAACGGCTTCGGTATCGGTAAGCATTCCCCCTTCTTATCTTAATAGGCTCAGTTTGGGCTTTCCAGTCTCATTCCTTTTAATTGCACGAGATATTGACGTCCATTTAACCTAGAGATTTTACCATTAGTTTCTAGTATGAATTTGAGTATACCTGAAAAATTTTAGGTCAATTGGAGTTTGTTTGCCCCATCTAAAATTAGCACAACCGCAATAAATTATCACAACTAATAATACTAAGATTACTCCATTAGCACAACACGCAATAAATTACCACAATTAATAATACTAAGATTATCGCATACTGTAATGTAATCTAATATTGACATAGTCAATAATACTAAAATTACTACATACAGTAATGAGATTATTACCAGTAGCTACAAGATTACCACAACCAGTAATATTAAACACGAAACATAATTGTTTTAAAATTAGATTACTGTTTTGCATGTAATTGTTGTGTTTATCCTATTATTTTTAGTTAGAGTTTAGCGTCGTGTCTAGTAGTTTCGAGTCATTTTTTATTAAGTTTTAAGACTTTTTCTCGTTGATCTTCTTTTCGACTTTAAGAGTACGAAGTGTGAGGTGTTTGCCCAATTTTTGGGTTTTTAAGCTTGAATTCTTGTTTCTAGGTGGCTAAAAGGATTATATTCGCTCGGTGGATGTCTCAGTTGTCGTAATACAACCATAAATCCAAAACCACTTGGGTCATTTGCCTCCATCTTATACCATTGGGAATCTGAGAGAATTGTCTAAAGCTTTTGTATTTACAATAATTCCAAGTTTTGAGTCTAAGAATGGTAAAAAGCAGCTTTAAGTGGAGACAGTTCGTCGTCGCCTCGCTTGTGGCAGGTTTTGGTGCGGAGCCCATAACTCTCGAAGGGATATTCCAAATGACACAATTCAAAAGCCATATGATATCCAAGAAAAAGGGCTACATTTCATATGAATACATAATTGGATAATTCTGTAAATTTTGCTGTCGATCAACTGGGTTTCAGTCGATCGACTGTCGGACAGAGAGTTGGCTGTTCGAGGAGGGGCAGTCGATCGACTGCTTTGTCAGTCGATCGACTGAGACGCTGGGAGTTCGGCCATTTTGAGCATTTTTGACAGTTTTTCCCCTACAAACAAGTATATAAAGCCCACACCTTGCACCTTTGAGAGATCACTCCCTTCCCATCCTTAACTTTGGGTTTGGGATCAAATTACTCACAAGCTCTTGATAATTTTCTCTTTTCTTAGGTTTAAATTCAAATTCAAGATTTGATGTAATTTCTTTTCTAGATTTAGATTTACTTTCATGCTTGGCCTTGGGTTTGTAAGCCTAAGAAGAATCCAAATACTCCTTTGGATTGTTACTTTTGATGCAATTTAATTCAAGCTTTGCTTCTATTTCCTTAATTCAAGTAAGTTTCCTTTCAATTTCATGTTTTATGCTTTATTTCTATGCTTGTTCTTCATTTTCATGCTTTGTTCTTCATTTTATGCTTTTTGCCTTAGCACCTTGAATTAATGATGAAACATATGAATTGGCTATGGAATCTAGATGAGTGACACATATAGATCATAGATCGGCTCTTAGATCGTCTTGATTTTGAGATTTTGCTATGCTTTATTTGCAATTTTATTTTTATGCATAGTTTTAGGTTAAATCTTAGATCTAGGCTTCGTTGCTTGTCATTTCCCTTAAAGTTTTGAACTTTCTTGTTAATTTTCATTGCTCTTTACATTCATGCTTTCATTTTTTGCTAATTTTCATTATTTGAGTTTTTATGCATAGTTGTACCTTGTGCTTGCATGCTTGTACTTGGTGAAACATTGCATTTTCTTGCTTATTTTCATTATTGCTTTGCATTTTCAATTAAGGCATCCGACGAGGCATTCGACCAACTTGTTATTTCATTTCCTATGATAGTTTAGCTATTTTAATTTCTTTATTTTCATTTTCCTTTCTATTTTCCAAGTTTGAAACACATTGAAACTCATAATTGAATCAAACTCCGATAATACTGAGCTATGAACTCGTTGATTTATTTCAACACCACGAAAACTATGAAAACAAAATGGCGTCGTTGCGACTCGGCTTGGTTAAGGCTTTCGATTTAATTATCGTTTCATTGTGTTTTTAGCTTTCCTTTTTATTTGACATTTTCTTTTAGTATGCAAGGTTCCTATTACAATGGTGGATACATTCCCAACATGGGAGGGCATGGTGCAAACCATGTTGGGAATCAGATGTTGTATAATGGGTATGGCAACGTGGGAGGGCATGGTGCAAACCACGTTGCCAATGGTGGATATGGATATGGGCAACCCAGCATGGGAGGGCATGGTGCAAACCATGTCGGGTTTGATATTTTCTCGGGCGTGAATGGTTCCTCGGGTGGTTATGGAGCTCCAAATTCCTATCCGAATGTGCAAGCCCCAAATCCCAGCCCGTATGGAAACTCTCATGCGCCTAATCTCAATCATGCTCCGAATGTGAATTTTAATGCTTATGGTGGAGGTGCGCGTTATGGAGGTGTAGTCAATAGTGTCCCTAAACACGATCCGAATTGGATGTTTGGCTCCTATACCGCAAGTGGCCCTCTCATCCGTACTATAAGGGATGTTAACCTACCTTTTTTGGGATGTGGATGGTGTGGATCGCGTGGTCATGTTACCGACTCTTGCCTTTTTGAGGATGAGTATGAAGACCATGGATATCCGGTGGGACCCGATTGTGCTCTACCATTGTTTGCTCCGCCGCCGACTTCTACTCCTCTTGTTACTCCTCACGAGGGCCCGCATCATCGTGATATCCCGGTGATTGCTCCTACCCTACCTCCCGAGACAAAGACTTCTCAAGCAATGTACTCTTGTGCTAATGACGTGAACATGGCTTTATCCTCGAAGGTGTTTGAGTTAGTTACTAAAATAGCGACATTGAAGACTCAAATCGCTCAACTGTATAGCCTGGAACCTACTCCTCCTTGTGCGGGACCCGATTGTCCTACTCCCCCTCCGCCTCACGATCCTCTTATGACTTATCACGTGGACCAACTTCCTTCGTCTACTCCTCCGGTCACTTTCCTCGACAAGTGTGGGGTAGTTGATTCGGTTGTCTCACCGAAGGAGGTTGGCCCGATTGTCGATATAGAGGGATGTTGTGAGGATAAGCCCCTTGTTCTTCTTGATGAGCCCGTCGTGCCTCTATTTGGCCCCGTTTTATGTGGAGATGATTCTCGATGTGTCGTTGAGGGCAGCGACGACTTTTTAGAGGGGGAGGTGGGGGTTATTGGTGATATGATTGGAGAATTTAAAGATTCGCTTGGGATGGAGGTTATTGATGATGAGCTTGAAAAATTGACGATTATCTTGAGGAGGAAGAGGTGAGCAAGCCAATTATCATCTTTGAAAATTCGTATCGAGAGAAGGAAGAGAGGTTGGTTGACGTGCTTAAAATTCTTAAGGGGGATATTGATTGGAGACCCGGAGTGATTGAGAGAGCTAGCCCTTTGAATTTGATTCTTGATGAAGTGGTGAGAACCGGGGTTTGGAGGTTGTTATTGGAGGGTTTGATGTT
>BMAC01001273.1:85504-115181 GCA_014905375.1 Phtheirospermum japonicum | reverse complement strand
ACCACTTGAGAGGAAGTCATCGTTTTGGCTTGCAATTGAGAAAGAGTAATACGAGCAATGCTTGACGATAACGAGTTGGTGTTGATATTTCCAACTTATTAATAAGGATGAGCACAAGGATTTTTCTTTTTACACAATGTTCATTGCATTTACACTCTCGATTCTTTTCGTTGTTCGAGGACAAACAAACCGATAAGTGTGGGG
This sequence comes from Phtheirospermum japonicum, assembly GCA_014905375.1. Taxonomy (NCBI): domain Eukaryota; kingdom Viridiplantae; phylum Streptophyta; class Magnoliopsida; order Lamiales; family Orobanchaceae; genus Phtheirospermum; species Phtheirospermum japonicum. Next base: position 114,977 of record BMAC01001273.1, on the reverse strand, counting down.
TAGTTGTTTTGCATGTAATTGTTGTATTTTTCCTATTATTTTTAGTTAGAGTTTAGCGTTGTGTCTAGTAGTTTCGAGTCGTTTTTCATTAGGTTTTAAGACTTTTTCTCGTTGATCTTCTTTTCGACTTTAAGAGTACAAAGTGTGAGGTGTTTGCGCTATTTTTGGGTTTTTAAGCTTGAATTCTTGTTTTGTAGGTGGCTAAAAGGATTATATTCGCTCGGTGGATGTCTCAGTTGTCGTAATACAACCATAACTCCAAAACCACTTGGGCCATTTGCCTCCACCTTATACCATTGGAAATCTGAGAGAATTGTCTAAAACTTTTGTATTTACAATAATTCCAAATTTGAGTCTAAGTATGGTAAAAAGCAGCTTTAAGTGGAGACGGTTCGTCGTTGCCTCGCTTGTGGCAGGTTTTGATGCGGAGCACATAACTCTCAGAGGAAAATTCCAAATGACACAATTCAAAAATCCATATGATAGCCAAGAAAAAGGGCTACATGTCATATGAATACATCATTGGATAATTCCGTAAATTTCGCAGTCGATCGACTGGCTTTCAGTCGATCGACTGCCGGATAGAGAATTGGCTGTTCGAGGAGGGGCAGTCGATCGACTGCTTTGTCAGTCGATCGACTGAGACGCTGGGAGTTCGGCCATTTTGAGAATTTTTGACAGTTTTGCCCCTACAAATAAGTATATAAAGCCCACACCTTGCACCTTTGAGAGATCACTCCCTTCCCATCCCTAACTTGGGTTTGGGATCAAATTACTCACAAGCTCTTGATAATTTTCTCTTTTCTTAGGTTTAGATTCAAATTCAAGTTTTGATGTAATTTCTTTTCTAGATTTAGATTTACTTTCATGCTTGGCCTTGGGTTTGTAAGCCTAAGAAGAATCCAAATACTCCTTTGGATTGTTACTTTTGATGCAATTTAATTCAAGCTTGCTACTCTTTCCTTTAATTCAAGTAAGTTTCCTTTCAATTTCATGTTTTATGCTTTATTTCTATGCTTGTTCTTCATTTTCATGCTTTGTTCTTCATTTTATGCTTTTTGCCTTAGCACCTTGAATAAATGATAAAACATATGAATTGGCTATGGAATCTAGATGAGTGACACATCTAGATCATAGATCGGCTCTTGGATCGTCTTGATTTTGAGATTTTGCTATGCTTTATTTGAAATTTTATTTTTATGCATAGTTTTAGGTTAAATCTTAGATCTAGGCTTCGTTGCTTGTCATTTCCCTTAAAGTTTTGAAGTTTCTTGTTAATTTCCATTGCTCTTTACATTCATGCTTTCAATTTTTATTAATTTGCATTATTTAGGATTTTATGCATAGTTGTACCTTGTGCTTGCATGCTTGTACTTGGTGAAACATTGCATTTTCTTGCTTATTTTCATTATTGCTTTGTATTTTCAATTAAGGCATCCGACGAAACATTCGACCAACTTGTTATTTCATTTCCTAGGATAGTATAGCTATTTTAATTTCTTTATTTTCATTTTCCTTTATATTTTCCAAGTTTGTAACACATTGAAACTCATAATTGAATCAAACTCCGATAATATCGAGCCATGAACCCGTTGATTTATTTCAACACCACGAAAATTATAAAAACAATTACCACAAGTAGCAATCACATTATTATAATAATATAATATTACCGCAAATAGTAATCACATTCAGCAATAAGATTACGACATCTAATAATATATATGATTGTCCAATCCAGTAATTCTCATGAGCAAAGCGTCGAAAATATTTTCAAATGATTATCAACTCATGAGGATATTTACATATTCTAATCCATAAAAATATAAAATAGATATTTAGAAAAATATGTCTACGAAGACTGACTTATCTACCATTAATTGGGAGAAATCACTTCTTATAACTATTTTATAAGATTACCACAACCGATAATTAATTATGAATACTACTACATGTACTAATAATGTGATTACTACTGCTGGTAATAAGATAACTGATACTGATAATATGATTACTAACACGGGTAATAATATTACTGCAACGTGTAATATCACATGTTTTTGTCATTCCTCCCGGTTCGCGTTGTAAAATTATTATATCTAGTAATTCTCTTGATAAATACATCAAATTTGATTTCAATAATTACCAATAATATATAGAAACAATCTACATACATCCATGTTAAGAACTTCCATCAAATTTTGGACAAAAAAGAGTACATCTTTCAGTCATATGAGTAGCATCATTTCATTTGCCAAATAATATAATAGTTTCAGGGATATAGGGATATCATCAACTCTGTACAAAACCTCATAAACTAAAATTGTAAAGAAAATACTAATAATAATCTCGTATAAATTGATTATACTAATCTTGTAGAAATAGTTATCTGCAACACACAAAAAAATCATGAATCTTCAACAAAATTATATATATTAATAAACCGATTCAACGCCAAAACACAACACAAACCCAAGCTATTCAGTTCAATCACCACCATGAAACTAAATCTCCAAAATCATTACCATTACCAAGTCTTGCTATCTCACCACAATGAACCGAAAAGGATCCTCACTACCCTCATCTCAAATCCGAAAAACCATTAGTCATTTAGACATTAGGAAACGCAAATTTAGAAGCCCGAATGCATCTCATCATCCAGGAGCACGTTCGCGGGATTTAAATTCCTGTGGATTATTCTTGGGTTGTAGTTCATATAAAGATACTCAAGGAGAAATAAACCATCAGGCTTGAGAGTTAATCTACTTCGCCATAAATATCACAAAAAACAAGTTCAATCTTCAATAAAACTAGAAAGTGACATTCCCGATTTTAAATTTGAAAAAAAACTAAGAGAGAACCAAATTAAAAAGAATAACCAAGATAAATTTATTGAAATAGAGAATAAGGAAAACCTGAATCATGGTTCCTGGATTAGTTCAATAAAGTCCCAAGCTACTAAGAACAGGGTTCAGAGAGTTACACGAGCATGGAAAAAATTCACTTTGTTAAGAGACACCAATATGATGCGACACAAGTTGAAAAAATGACATTCATATTTTTTATAATTCGTGCGTCAATATTTTATATATTTATAACTATCTTGAATCCTTAAAAAATGCCATTTTATAACTTATGTATAATGCATGTGTCATGGTTGTATCGAACGTTGATAGTTATGAGTCAAATTTTTTTGAAAATTTATTGATGCGACGAGAATGACATAATTGTATTTTGTCTGTTTAAATAATTCAATTATCAAACTGATATTTTCTTTCTTTCAAAGTCCGCGTAACATGCGGGTTTTTAGAATTTAAATTGAATAATATTGTAACATTAGTACGATTAATATAATATATCCAGCTGATCGTCTATTTCTCAAATATCCGTGCAACACATGGGTCTTACACTAGTGACGTTTAATTTATTCATTCTCAATTGGGACATATAAAAATTCATCCACTCTTTATTTGGACTATGAAATTTTGTCCATACAAAACACATTATTATGATAAGTGATTCGTTAGTCTGATTAAAAATTAAAACAAAGTTCATACTAAAAGAGAAAAAATAGAGTACTAATGAAAAAGAGAATGATGAAGGGACATGTAATTGGGTCTTCATCCACCCTCACCATCATCGTCTACAAAAAATACATTTTTTGCATCCCTCACTTTCGCAGCCATCCAAGTCTTGAAGCTCGTTGAGCCCACCACTCTTAGGTGCCGTATTGATATCAACTTTGTCCCAATCATAGCTTAAAATAGATTCATTCCTGCCTTTCCATTAGGTCAATCGATTAGTATAAATACAATTTTTGGTAGGCTAACAATTAGGAACTAATTGACTACAAACAAGGAACTAATTTATAACATAATATCTAGAAAATACTTTACATATTTACTAATATTCTATCACTCCTCCGCAGTCGAAACGGGAGGTAACCTAATGTTGAGACTGTCATGAAAATCTTTAAAAAGAATTAAGGGAAGACCTTTAGTGAAAATATCCGTTATTTGATACCGAGAAGGAATATGGCAAACCCGGACTTCACCTCGTTCAACCTTTTCATGAACGAAATATGCTGTTAAAGATGTGGTGGCTGATCGTTTAAGCCATAAACCACAGTACCTCGTATATACCGTATGATCTATTTTAGTGCATTCATATGTTCTTCCATTGGACTATCCATAAACAAACACACTTGTTGAACCGCGTAAGATATGTCGGGTCTCGTGAAGGTAAGATATTGGAGACCTCTGGCAAGACTACGGTATAGTGTGGGGTCGCATAGGGAGTGAAAGGAGCAGCACTTAATTTCGGCTTAGTATCAACGGAAGTGGCAGTAGGTTTGCACGATGACATACCCGCACATTCTATGATCTCCTCTGTATATTTAGTTTGCGAAAGAAACAGACCAGTGGAATGTTGCTTGATGGAAATACCCAAAAAGTAGCTAACTGGACCTAAATCCTTCATTGCAAACTCTGTTTGAAGGCAGCTCATGATGGAAACCTGAAGAGAGTCTGAGGAACACGTCAAAATAATATCGGCGACATAAAGTAATAGATAAGCAAGATCAGTATCTCGTCGAAAAATAAAGAGTGAGTGATCCACTTTGCTATGGGTGAAACTAATTTGAGCCACGTAATCAGCAAACCATTTATACCAAGCTCGGGTAGTTTGTTTGAGGCCTTACAAAGACTCTTAGGAGACAGACATGATCAGGTTGGAGTTTGTCTCGATAGCCAAGAGGTTGATACATGTAGACCGTTTCATTAAGGGAACCATGGAGAAAGGCATTTTTGGCGTCAAGTTGATGAATGGACCATGATTTTGATAATGCGAGACATAGGACTGTGCGTATGGTGGATGGATTAACCAATGGACTAAATGTCTCTCCACAATCAACACCGACTTACTGCGTTTTACCGTCACCTACAAGACGTGCTTTATACCTTTCAAAAGAACCATCAAAATGAAATTTATACCTAAAAATCCACATATAATGTATGAAATTAACGTTAGGCGGGCGAGGAACCAAGTCCCAAGTATTATTGCTAACAAGAGCCGTATATTCATCGTCCATGGCCATCTTCCAATTAGGGTCATGATTAGCAGACATCGGATTACTGGGAATGGGTAATATGGCTACAGCGTGACTAAGGTTATGATGGTTGGAGGGCTTAGAATATTTAGGATTTGGTTTGAAAATGCCTCGGTCAACACTAGTGATGGGCTTAGAGGGGTGGGTCTGGTGTGGCACGATAGGATCAGTGCTCATGGGGACAGAGGAGACGTGACACGGGACTGGCAGGAGGCCTGGTCACGGGTAGGGGAAGGTGGGGAAGACCTCGGAGGTGTGGCAGGTGGCTGGGTAGGAGGCGAAGTAGTCAGATGTTGAAGAATATATGGAGACAACGCATCATCTAAGAAATCATAGGTGTGGGTGTCAAGTTTAAATAGCTTTTAGAAGGGAAAAACTATTTCATCAAATAGCACATGACGACTTATAAAAAATTTATTTGTCGAAATATCAAAACATTTATACCCACGGTGATTCTTAGGATAGCCAAGGAAGACACACGGAGTGGAGTGAACTTGTGATTTGTGTATGGTGGTGGCCGGAATGAGAGGAAAACAAAAGCAGCCGAAGACTCTAAGGTGACTACTTAACGGGGTTTGAAGATATAGCATGTTTAGAGGAGTATTATAGGCAATAGGTTTACTTTGAAGTATGTTCGACAGGTACGTGGCCATATCTAAAGCGTGGTGCCAAAATTTAACCGGTATTGAGGCATGAAAAAGAAGAGTACGAACAACATTATTTATGGAACGGATTTTACGTTCGTCTTTACCATTTTGAGATGATGTGTGTGGACAAGATAGGCGAAAATCCACCCCTTGATCCGCGCAAAAAATTTGAAATAGGCCATTAACAAATTCTATATAATTGTCACATTGAATCATTTTAATTTTACGCTCAAATTGAGTTTGGATATAAGCATGAAATTTTTGGAGAACTGGACTGACATTAGACTTTTAGGTAATCTGGAAAGTCCACAAAAAATTACTATAATCATTCAAAATCAATAAGTAATATTTGTGACTGGAAGATCTAAGAACAGGAGAAGTACTAATATCACAATGCAATATATCAAATGGCAAATAAGTACGCAAAATAGATGTATGAAGAGATGATCGAACTTGTTTTCCAAGAGGACACGACTGACACATTGAGTTTGAAGAATTCAAAGTACAATTAATCAATTTATTTTGCCAAAGAGATGAAAAAACCGGAAGTCCAGGATGACCTAAACGGTCATGCCAAACGAAAGATGTTAAAGCAGCAAATGAAGACTGGGGGATAGATGGTTTCGTAGCTTGGGAAATGGGGTACAGCTTGCCCCGACTATCACACCTCATTAGATGAGTCCCAGTCCGTAGTTCCTTCACACAAAAACCAAAAGGATCAAATTCAACAGTGACCAAGCTATCTCTAGTAAATTTACGTACAGAGACTAAATTTTTTACTAATGGAGGGGCATGTAAGACATTTTTAAGAACAAGAGGTGGGTAAGGCTTTGGTAAGGTGGCCTGACCATAACCTTTAATTAGAATCGAGTGACCATTTCCGACTACTATACCATTATTATTGCTCGAATTAACAAAAGACAAGAGAGTACCTTGACTTGACGTCATATGAGACGTCGCGCCAGTGTCTATGAACCATAACGGATCCAGAGGAGTGAGCCCAAGGGTGTATATCTTAGCCTCTATGTCAGTTTGAGATGGTGTCGAACCATCCTCAACATAAGCATGATCTGGGCGAGGACCGAGGATACCAGGCTGCTACTAAGGCATCATATTTGGGCGAGTCCATGGACGAGCAGGGTACGAACAGGGCGGGTAACCCCAGGGAGAGGTGGGTCGTTGCCACGGTGCATAACCAGGCCATTGCATTGGTGGGGCAGATGGAGCAAAGGTGGATACTGGTGGCATGCTGGGGGATGATCTTTGTTGTTTACTTCCTCCATTTCCGCCTTTTCCATTTCCAACCTTCTTCTTCTTCCCCTTTCCACCCTTATTAGCAGCAGACCCATTAGAATGAGAAGACGAGCCACCAGAGTCTCCATCATGAACACCTTTGGCGTACATGGCAGAATCGGAGCCTGAGGCGGCTTGCTTCACAAGACTGGCTTCTTCGAGGGTGAGTATAGAGCGTGCTCGATAGAAGTCCAGGAAAGGGTCACTCTGGAGAATGATTGTACCAATGCCACGATAGGCCTCGGAAAGTCTCGAGACCAAATTGAAGGACAAGACGGCTATTAGAGAAAAGAGCCAACATTTTTCAACTGATCTGGCAAAGACTTGAGGCGTTGGAAACTCGTGTTCGAGTGTCACCGCTTGAGAGTCTCGGTTGTCTTGGAATATGTCGGCAATCCGTTACCATGTAGCCATGGCAGCGGAGTCTTCTTCGACTATTATTTCCAAGAGATCGGTGGTGATGGTAGAATAAGTCCATTGAAGAACCGTCGCATCTAGGGCCTCCCATAGTTCATGCTCATCGGCACTGGTAGGCGGCGTAATGGCGACCTTTGGTTTGACTATGTGGTGAAGCACGCGATTAGATTTCGCATGATTCATGAATAGGGCGACCCACAACGGGTATTGATCGTTGTCCATACCTATTTTGACGGAGATGTGGTTCGTGATATTATTGACCGCAAGAGATGGATGAAATGTTGACTTTGCGTCAGGTGCCATGGTAGTGACGTGAGGTCTGAGGGTGACGAGAGGTCGGAGAATAAAAGAGAAGAGACGTGAAAATCATGTTGACTAGGGTTCACGAGCGGAAGTGATTTGAACCTAGGAAGCTAATACCATGAAATAGATTCATGCCTGCCTTTCCATTAGGTCAATCGATTAGTATAAATACAATGTTTGGTAGGCTAAAAATTAGGAACTAATTGACTACAAACAAGGAACTAATTTACAACATAATATCTAGAAAATGCTTTACATATTTAATAATATTCTATCATAGCTCTCTACTCTCTCTCTCTCTCTCTCTCTCTCTCTCTCTCTCTCTCCCTTTGTCTATCGAACTCCTCCTACATTTTTCTATTTGCCTCTTTCATTCAAGTGTTGAAAGCCATGTATTATCTAATGCATGTTGCGATGAAGGGAAAAAATGTGAGGCATGGGGATGAAGCAGCGGTGATGTCTTGGTACAGAGCATATTTAGGGTTTCAATTCATCTCTTTCAAAATACCATGAGTTTGGTGTATGTGTGTAAGAGTTTTTTTAGGTGAGGGTTATTTTTGATAATTACATGCAATTTTTTATTAAATGGTTTGTATTATTCTTAAACAAGAAGGAGAAAATGTTAAATGACTATTTGGGAATAAACAATGATGTAGGTGTATCATATGAGAGTTATCCTTGTATAATAATTGATGGAGTCCATTAGTATATACACACTCCCTGCTTTATTGAATCACTGTAATTCATTTTCAACCAGTTCAAATTATAATTTTCATAGTGTACGATGCCAAAATCTATTCGCTTATACCTTTGGAACAACAATAAATGTATAACGTAGTAAATAGATAGGGTGATAATGGTTGTATCCAATAACTATATAATTATCGTATTAAATACTAGATCATACTCCTTCTATCTCCCAATATATGTAGTTTTAAGGTTCATATGAAAGTATAAATGTACTAGAGACAATCAGATTTAAATACATTATACTTGATCACAATTATTATATATATCGTTATATATATATGGCAATGCATTTATTGAATTATTGTTTTGATTGTTTGTGATTATTCATATAAATGTTCCCGTAGAGTTAATGTTGTCATTAATATGGTGAGATGTCAATGATAGACCATTACTCTTAAAATATCCCCGACTAATGATTATCAAGATTGGGATATTGATAATATAATATATGTCGGCTTGTGGTCTACATCACATTCTTAGATAATGCAGTTAGTCTCACCACTGCGAATAATAGTTATTCGTGATGGACACATGGATACTTTAGAGAGTATTGGTAGTCCCTACTGATAAGTTATTTATTGTATGTCTATAAACTTATCAGTGTATAAACCGTGTGATAATCCTTTGACTTGAGGTCAATACGCACCTTGTTTACTGAGTGATGTACTTTGACCATGACCAATGCTTGCACTCCTTCTCGGGGTAGATATATCTTGTGTTGAGTACATCATGATGTAAATGAAGGTGGTAGTTGAGCCAAGAAAGAATTCATTCCTCAATTAGAATTTCGAGAGAGATCACTCATAATCTCTATATTAGGTCGACTAAAGTCATTGGTCAATGCAAGAGACATACTCAATACAGTAGTTGAGTATGGTCTAGTTGTCGACTAATAAAGATGAGATAAATTGATTAAGCAATTGAGATAGACACTTGAATAAATCTTAAGCTTAATCAAGTGATTAGGAATGAAAGGAGTTTCACCAAAGTTTTGTATAAAGGTTATAATTCGCTGAGTTCGAGTGAGTGTTCTTTATATATGGAGTTCGTCCAACTAAGCCGTTTAGAAGTTTTGTTTAGATTATCATTAGATTGATGTCATATATAAAGGCATATAGGGTCACACTATATGCGATTACTTTTTCGACTTAAGAGTATATCAAGAAAGTAATAAAATTCAATTTAGAATTGCAATATTTAATTATTAATAATTATGATGTTAATTTCTATTTGATAGAAATTACTTAATTAAATTAAATTAGATTTGGATTTGATTATCTATGTTATATTAATAAAGGTACTTGGGCCAAAATTGTTTTGGGCCCATGTCGTGGACAATCCAATCCTTTTTTAGGATTATGGTTCTCTTATGTACCTAGTATAAATATAACATAAATTCATAAGTTGACTAAATAGAACTTTTAAAAAAAAATCATAACAAATCCTGATTTTGAGATTGGGGAGTTTTTGAACTTTTGTGAGATTTCCTAACTTTCTTTACAATAGCAATACACTGAAGTTGGATCTTGCAGTCGGAGAATTAATTGCGTAGATACCTTAGTATTGAACTCGTATCTGGATTTACTGTAAGGTTTTCATGTTTTAACCTGGGTTGAACCAGGACCCCCAATCGGACCACCTCAATCGGACCAGCCAAATCGGACCAATTGCCCAAGACCCAGGCCCAGAGCCCAGGTCCAAGGTCCGGGACCGGGCTCGGGCTCGGCTCCGCCATCGGCTTAGCCGAAGGCGGACGGGCGAACCCCAAGTCCAAGAGCCCGCGTGAGCTTTGTTCACACAAAGTCCACAACACTCACTGACCCACTTGATGTCCACTAAAGAAATGTAATCATTTTTAAACTCCCTTCCACATTGATTAACTTTCAATGTGGGATACCCAAAAATTGCACTTAAGCAACCGTTCAACTTCCAAACATCATTTCTCACTCACCAATAATTGGATTTGAGAAATTCAAGATGCTACAATTATCTACACGACACGTAGATCGAGCTAAAACAATTCGTTAACTCGAATTTTCACTTTACCATTAAATTGATTAAAGATAATTTACAATAATTCCCCACATGAGTGAGAAACTCCAAAAACGAAAAACATGAATGCAAATTTATAGCTCAGTCATTAAGAGATAATAGAGAATATAGATAGGTGGCTTGTGGCCTTGAACCCTCCTTAGTTAATACTACCGAGCATACCAGCGGATTAGTGAACATAATTCTTGAACTATTCCCCCTTGTGTATACTAGACAATAGTACCAACCCACTAAGGTTTTAGAATTCTTCCGTTCTCACGTTTGTGTCCGTTTCTGACCATGGACAACTTCTTTGGATTCAATAGCATTCAGTAGAAGCGGCCCTCACTTCTCGCTTACATAGGTGATTCTTAAAATCATCATTCTGTCATACTCAAGTCAAAGACCTGCACAAGAATCATTAAAAATCAGAGATTTATCCTCACCACGTGACAGATTAAAAACTCTACTTTTGCCGTTAGGGAATAGGGTCGTAGAGTTTTACTTACCCAAACTTTTATAGTTTAGTTTTCCCATTGAACCAGGTTTGTTGGATCTCCACTCATCATGGTTGGGTTTCCACTACAATCATCTTTAAGATGTGGATTTCACTCCCATTCTTTCAAGCAACTTGTACATCTGATCTCGAGCTATGTTTTTAGTGAATGGATCCGCTAGATTATCTATCGACCTTACGTAGTCAACTGAGATAATCCCACTCGATAACAGATGTCTTACGGTGTTATGTCTCCGATGAATATGTTGAGACTTACCGTTATACAAAGTACTTCTTGCCCTTCAATTAGCAGCTTGGCTATCGCAGTGAAGCATAACTGGCGGCACGGGTTTCTCCCAACATGGAATATCTTCCAAAAAGTTACGAAGCCATTCCGCTTCTTCACCTGCTTTGTCCAAAGCGATAAACTCAGATTCCATGGTGGATCGGGCTATATATGTCTGTTTGGTGGATCTCTAAGAAAAAGCTCGTCCCCCTATTACAAACACATATCCACTTGTTGACAGAGAGTCCTTTGAGTCGGATATCCAGTTTGCATCACAGTAACCTTAAAGTACCCTGGGGAATCTACCATAATGTAGTCCAAAGTTTAGAGTATAATTTAAGTATCTCAAAACTCTCACAAGTGCTTTCCAGCTCCACTTGGGTTGCTTGTATATCGACTCAGTTTGTTTACCGAGCAAGCTAGATCAGGCCTTATACAGTTAGAAATGTACATCAGACATCCAATGATCCTAGCATAGTCCTTCTGAGCAACAGGGTCACCTCTGTTCTTACTTAAGTGAACGTCGATCTCCATAGGTGTCTTTGCTGGAAGACTATCGTGTGCATTGAATTTCTTGATCACTTTCTCAATGTAATAAGATTGTGATAAGACAATTCCATCTAGAGTTCTTATGATTCTTATGCCAAGAATTGTGTCAGCGACTCCCAGATCCTTCATGTCAAAATTCCTTTTTAGCATGAGTTTCATCTCGTTAATCACTTGTAAGTTGCTACCCATGATTAACATGTCATCTACGTAAAGACATACTATAACAAATCTGTCATTAGTATTCTTAATGTAGACACACTTGTCGCACTCGTTTATCTTGAACCCATTTAACATCATCACTTCGTTAAATTTCAAGTGCCATTGTAAAGGTGCTTGTTTCAAGCCATATAAAGACTTAACTAGTTTGCACACCTTTCTTTGTTGTCCAGGTTTTACAAAATCTTCAGGTTGTTCCATATAGATTTCCTCTTCTAAATCGCTATTTAGAAAAGCTGTTTTAACATCCATTTGGTGAATCTCAAGATTGTGCAAAGCAGCAATCGCTAGAAGCACCCGGATAGAGGTAATTCTCGTAATAGGAGAGTATGTATCAAAGAAATCATAACCCTCCTTCTGGAGAAACCCTTTCACGACCAAATGAGCTTTACACTTATCGATTGATCCATCAGCTCTGAATTTTCGCATCAGAATCCATTTACTTCCTAAAGGTTTACAATCTTCAGGTAAATCAGTCAGAATCCACGTATGGTTCTGCACGATCGAATCGATTTCGCTCTGAACAGCTTCCTTCCAAAACGAACTATCAGTCAGTGAGAAAGCTTCTTTCAGTGAATTTGGTTCTTCACCCAAGAGAAAAACCACATAGTCGGGACAGAAATCCTTAGCAACTTTAGCTCGAGTGCTCCGTCTTGGAGTTAGAGCTTCAAGTTCTGAACCAGGTCGCTTACGAGACTTAGGTTCAACCCCACAAGTTCTTGACTTGTATTTCCTTCAGCATTACCAGTGTTTGAACTGGAAACAACTTTATTCTTACAAGGATAGATGTCTTCAAAGAATATCGCATTCCTTGACTCAATGGTAGTTCCGACATTCATATCCGGAACATCTGACCTATGAATGATAAATCGATAGGGGCTACTATTTAGTACTTAACCAATAAATATACAATCAACAGTTTTGGGTCCGATTGTCACTTGCTTCGGTAGAGGCACTTCTACCTTCGCTAAACACCCCCACACTTTGAGGTATTTATAAGAAGGTTTCCTTCCTTTCCACAACTCATAGGGAGTTTCGTCCCTACCTTTAAGTGGAATTTTATTGAGGATATAGTTTGCCGTTAAAACAACTTCCCCCCACATATTCTGAGGTAACCCGGAACTAATCAACAACGCATTCATCATCTCTTTCAAAGTATGATTCTTGCATTTTGCAACGCCGTTCGATTGAGGTGCATACGGAGATGTAGTTTGATGAATTATGCCACTTTCGTTGCACAACTCCTCAAACCGAGCTACGTATTCCCCTCCTCTATCACTTCGGATAGATTTGATTTTGCAGTTAAGTTGATTTTCAGCTTCATTTTTGAAGTTCTTGAAAGCTTCAATAGCCTCATCTTTACCTCTCAAAAGATAAAGGTAACAGTACCTTGTGCAATCGTCAATAAAAGTAATAAAATACTTTTTGCCACCTCTAGTTTGCACAAACTTCAAATCACATACATCCGTGTGAATTAATTCTAGAGGTGTCGTGCTCCTTTCTACCGATTTAAACGGTAACTTAGTCATTTTTGCTTCTACACAAATTTCACACTTACTTTTATTAACAAATTCATTTACCTTAAGTAAATTGAGATTTGACAAACGTTTTATTGCATTTAGATTAACGTGGCCTAATCTACAATGTTATAAACTGGATCACTCAATCAAGTAAGAGGAATCAGAATCAATTTTAATAATGATAGGTTTTGGGCGTATAGCCATTACACTTAGTTTGAACAGTCCATCTGTAAGGTAACCCTTACCCAGAGGTGTTCCAAACTTAGACAGTACAAACTTATTAGCCTCAAATATAAGTTTAAAACCACGACTAACTAGTATTGAACAAGAGACTAAATTCTTCCGGATGTCCGGAATGTGCAGCACCTCATTCAGAGTGATCTCCTTTCCAGAAGTCATTTTGAGGACAACTGAGCCAACACCTGAAACTTGAGAAGACGCTTGGTTTCCCATGTTCAACTTCCTTCCCTCACAGGGATGGTATTTGGAGAACAAGCTGCGGTCTGCACACACATGGGCAGTTGCAGCAGTATCGACAACCATTGACCACGATTCTGGACCATGTTAGCTTTCTCAGTGATAACCGCAGTAAGATCATCACTAGTCAGCTCTCTCTCGGCTAAGTGAGCACTCAGCTTGGCCTTCTTTTTCTTTGGCTTGCGATAGTCCTTAGACCTGTGTCCAGGTCTTCCATAATTGAAGTAGTCACCGCTGAACTTCTGAGTAAAAGGAGCTTTCTTCTTTGCGTTGCCAGAATGTGGCCTCTTCTTCGAGTTGTCTCCTCGTTCAAGTAGGTTCACCCGAGGTTCAACCGAACTTTTCAAGTTCTTGTACTGAACTCGAACTTCGGACTATATTCGTACCTTCCGGATAACATCTTCAAGAGACATCGCCTTTTGTTTGTGCTTGAGGTACGTCTTGAAGTCTTTCCAGTTCGATGGAAGCTTATCAATCATGGCAGCAGCCGTGAAAGCATCCGGAAGAACCATCCCCTCGGCCTGGACGTCATTCACCACCATTTGGAACTTTTGAACTTGTTCCATAACCGGGCGAGAATCAACCATCTTGTAGTCCATGAAATTCGTGACTACAAATTTCCTAGTTCCATCCTCGTCGGAACTGTAGTTCTTCTCCAGTGCCTCCCAGATCTTCTTGGAGGTCTTTACGTCCGAGTACACGTTACTCAGGCTATCTTCCAGGCTACTTAAGAGAAAGCCTTTACACAGATAGTCACCGTTATGCCAATTATTGTAGGCAGCGCAAACCGTGAAACTGGTCTCGGACTCATCCGGAGTGGGTGGTTCGTCTTCCTTCACGAAGTTAGCGAAGCCAAGCATCGTGAGGTAGAACAACATCTTTTGTTGCCACCTCTTGAAGCCTTCACCAGTGAATTTTGGAGGCTTCTCCGTGGCGAGCATGATCCGTGAGGAGTGCACCGGAGTGGTCATAGTTGGAACAAAGGTTCCATCATACCCGTTGAATGGGTAACAAAAGAGTATGTCGGAGGAGCCGTTACGAACATGCTTAGAACCGAGGTTCTCGTCATCACAGTCGAAGATGACACATTTTAGACCGAAGTCCCCATCCCATAAGGGAATGATCCAGCGGCCGAAGCAGTGGCTGAAAACATACTTGGAATCGTAATTCCCATCATCCCATAAGGATGGATCACAGCCGAAGCTGACACAGTTTGGACCAAATTCCCCATCCCATAAGGGAACGGTCCAGCAGCCGAAGCTGTGCCCGAGTTCGGGTTGGTTGCCGAGAAGCGCCTCGACAGTGTCTCCAGGAGGGTGTCGATGGTTCCTTGGTTGAGGAGGAAGTCAGCATGACTCATGTTCGTGTTTGGCGTAGAAGCACCAATCGTCGAGGTGTACGTGACTGCAGGGGCAGTGGTCGTCGTCGAAATGGTGGAGGTAACGGCAGGAGCGGTCGAACTGATCGGAAAGCTGGAGGTCAACATTTCTCCAGTTAGGGATATTTAAACAGTAGATTACAGATTACAAAAATATTTCGTCTTGCGATTGTAAGAAATTACAACTGAGAGCACAAACAAGGAATGTAACAAAATATCTCGAAA
This sequence comes from Phtheirospermum japonicum, assembly GCA_014905375.1. Taxonomy (NCBI): domain Eukaryota; kingdom Viridiplantae; phylum Streptophyta; class Magnoliopsida; order Lamiales; family Orobanchaceae; genus Phtheirospermum; species Phtheirospermum japonicum. Next base: position 99,282 of record BMAC01001273.1, on the reverse strand, counting down.
CTGAAAAATGAAAGAACAGAAAGTTATTAATCAAAAGTCGAGTCGAGAATAATCTCTGTCCTCAAGACGAAATAGCCCCGGTAGTGCCCTTCGGTTTTGGCTATTCGTCCCCAAAAATGAAACGACTTCGTCTCTGGTATTACAGCACCGTAAATACCAGAGCTCAGGCGAACTGGACTGAGCTACGAAATAGGAAAAGACTTCTCAGGAGTTCAGGTGATAAGTGCTAGCCGTTTTCGTAACGGTCAGAAGTTCAGGAGCGTAACTCCGACGAACTAGACGAATATGGACTGAGCTACGAAATAGGAAAAGACTTCTCAGTAAAGGTAACCTAGGTTGAACCAGGACCCCCAATCGGACCAGCCAGTTCGGACCAATTGCCCAAGACCCAAGACCCAGAGCCAAGGTCCAAGGTCCAAGGTCCGGGACCGGGCTCGGCTCCGCCATCGGCTTCGCCGAAGGCGGACGGGCGAACCCAAGTCCAAGAGCCCGCGTGAGCTTTGTTCACATAAAGTCCACAACACCCACTGGCCCAGTTGATGTACACTAAAGAAATGTAATCATTTTTAGACTCCCTTACACATTGATTAACTTTCAATGTGGGATACCCAAAACTTGCACTTAATCAACCGTTCAACTTCCAAACATCATTTCTCACTCACCAATAATTGGATTTGAGAAATTCAAAATACTACGATTATCTACACAACACGTAGATCGAGCCTATATAATTCGTTAACTCGAGTTTTCGCTGTACCATTAAATTGATTAAATACAATTTACAACACATGTTTATCTGGATACTGGCCGACGACCATGGACTTTTGGTACCTGGAGGCACTACTCGGCTGAAATCAGATCGACGAGTCAAATCCCCATTGATTTGGATGGTTTGTTTGTGAATAGGTTGACTCCACTAAGTTCGGTGACATGGCTTAGGGTCGTCGCTGCTCTTCTCTTTGTCCCATTTTTTGTTTTGGTTTCTTCTGGAGGCTGTTGTGAACTAGCCTGGTGTTTGGGCTTTGATAGATTTAATAGTTATTTAATTCTTCACATTGATTCAAGATGGCTAACTTTATGTTTTTGATTTTGTGAAGGTTAACATCTTATTGATATAAGTATTAAAAGCCAAAACTTTTTGGTTCTACGAATAATTTATTATTTTTGTTAAGGTGATTAGTGATAAGAGTGCAAAGAGTGGTTGGTGACATTTTTTTTGTTTGTATTTAAATTGGTTTTGCTTTTTTCTACTGATTTTTGTGTTTACCTTTTGCATTTGTAGGCATAATATTGGTCTTAACAAACTTGAGAAAAACATAAATTATAATCCTAATTTGAGGTCTTAGTATGAAGCTTAATAGGACTAATATATAATTTAATAGGGTCAGTATGGAATTAAAGTGTTCATATGAAATTCAATACTGTTAGTATGAAATTCAACATGTTAGTATGATTTTTAATAGGTGTAGTGTAAAACCCCACGATATGGTATGTGATTTTTCGATATAATACGAGAGTTTAATATATGAAATTCAACAAAGTGAGACTACATGAATTATTATAAATTACATCGATTTAGTTTGAAATTTCTCAATTCAGTAAAACAAATTAATATAGTATGGAACTTTTATATGTGGTATGGAATTTGACTGGCACTATCAAAGATTGGTGGGTATGAAATAACATATAATGGTATAGATTTTGACTGAATTAAATTTGAAAGAAAAGGAAAACAATATATAAAAATAAAATAATCTTACTTAATATTTTGAATTAAATAGGAAGTTAAGATTTTAATTAATTATTTGGAAATAAATATTTTACTAATAATCTATATGAGAATTGCCCCCAAAATAATAACAATTATAATTTCATTGTGGACCGTAAACAACAACTATTATAGACAACTTCTTCCTTTCTTTCTTTCTTTATTCCTTTCTTTTTTTTCCTGCCAAAACAACATCTATCAACCGATGGAGGAAGTGGTAGTAATAATCCTATTCATAAATCAAATTAATAGATAACTGAATTAATAAAAGTAAATAACAATAATAACTAAACTAACTAAAAGAATGATTAGAATAGAATAAAGAAGAGGAAAGAATTCCAATACAATAGTTTCAATTAATAATCAAGTTTTAATCAAATAAACTACAACTGATTGATGTAATTTTATATACATATAAATAATCACAAAAATTATCTACCATCTCTCTTGATATCAAATAGGATTTTTGATCGATCTATTATACATCAGCGTCTCCAATCAACACATAATAATCAACTCCCAAATAGACCAAAATATCAAACCATACGTTTCACAAATAACTGCTGATTTACTAAAATAGCAATTATTTATGTCAAATATTCAAGACCTAATTTTGAAATTCTCTCTCAATTTACGAATAATAATGTTAAACATATAAAATCATCAATCAAGTGTTAAAATATCACTAAAAACACAAGATTACCGATGCAATATTCTATTGGTAATTTACCGAGAAAACTTTGTGTTTTTTTGGTTTTTTTACGCTAAAACTATCACGGGTATATAAATTCCTTGGTAATTTATTAATATTATTTTTTAATATTGCCAACAAAAACCGATGGATTTGTTATGTTGGTAATTATTATATTATTTTTAAAAATGGGGGAACACATTAATGATAATGATAATGAGCTCCCTACTGTCCCACCCCACTCTAACCCGCCTCGTTCACCAACCATGGCCACAAATGAGTAACATTTCACTTTCCTTGCAATGTTGTCAAGGGAAATTGAACCCATAGACATACACGCACTCGATCTTCTACTACTATTGGTACACTTCGTATCCTACTATCTAACCGCCATAGTTATATTATTGACACCAAAGATGTACAACCAGATGATGAATGTGGGTTTTGGGATATTGACTACCTTTTGGGGTGTGGACTAGATTCACACTTACTGGTAAGATTTGACCTCATGACTGATCTAAGATGTCACGTGCAACTGTATACCCATATTTTTGGCGAGGTTGGTCATTTCGAAGTGGTTGATGATTAACTTAATTGCTTTAAAACTATGCACCAAAGAAAAATTGGTTTGCTCTACCTGAAATGAGCGACTTGGTTGCAAACTACTACAATGTCACCCTATTCACTTTGTCCCCTAATATGTGCCTCACATATTCCCCACTGACAAATGAAATCTTCGAGGTGTGTTTCTATGGGACTAATGAATGATGATCATTTTATTAAGGTAAATATATTTTGATTTGTAATCATTATGTGTAAAATGTGCTAATAATATCCCTTATCTTGTGTCCACATGCACAACTACGTGTTTTATGGGTATATTAGAGCATTTTATAAGCTTAACGTATATTTTTCATGTGATTTTCCTTTATTTATTGATTTCTTGGAAAATATTACACTTTTCTTGTATTTATTATTTTCCATAGCACAATGAATGGTTTTTAAACCTTTTTGAACCAAGTGTATTAACAATTCCGAGTTAGACGACCAAATGATGCATAAGGGAAGACGGAAGAGGAAAAGAAGTAAAAAAGGATTAAAAAAAAGGACATCCGACTACTAAATAGGAGCACCCAAGACATTTGATCAAGTATTCAGGTCTGCTGAACATATAGAGCCTACACCTGACCAGATACCCAAATTTTCACCAGAGCAAGTAGTCTGGTGTGGTAGGAAGAAGACCAACAAAGATTACACCTGAGGTGATACTTGAAATGATACCCGAAGTGTTGGTTGAGTATTAAGACAGTGCACAAATAGAGGCTACACTTGACTAGATACCCGATGTGGTACCCAATGTGTTGGTTGGGTGCAGTGCAGTGGACATACTTTTGGTTTAAGTAGAAATTAGGTTAAAGTGGATTCCAAACCTTACAAAAGCCACCGATTCATCCACAAAACATATGGTATCATTAAGGGGACGAAATGAGGCAAGTAAAAAAGCTCGGAAGGCTACCCAAACACTACCACGATGAGAATCCAAGATGAATCACTAGACTCATGGTGGTTCTATCTTTCTTTATAATTCTTCTTCTAGACATGAATATTATGTTCAATTCATTATATTTACTTTATCTATGTCTAGATAAATACCTTTTGGTTTCTAGATACAACAGAAATTAAGGATAATTATTTCTTAATAATATCTTAATCAATGCATTATTATCTTTTTGATAAAGGATTATATTTTATTCAAATATCTTGTAGATTATTGTGTGTTTAAATAGTTTCAAATGTTTATACATATTTAGCTACATCATCTTGTGAAAGTATATCAGGCTTATAGATATTTGACATTTATCAATGTATTTATCAGGAAGTGTGTGGGGATTTTATGAAAGCATTAAGTCTTAGTGGTCATTTGGAAATTAGATTATATGATTGGAGTTCAAGAGGATTACTTTATATAGTTTGATAAACAACTCTAAAAAACTTGAGAGAGAGAGAGAGAGAGAGTAGAAGATATTAGCTACTGTTTTATAAAATAGTGAGATACGAAGTATCGATTATATGTGAAACAAGAAGTTATCAATCAACACTTTGTCTAAAAGTCTCTTTTATTCATTGTTTTTCCAAAATTAATTCATTCGCTTTTAAGTATTTACATATTTATGCGATTTGAACTTACATTTATAATCACTCTTTATTGTTGTTTAAAATTACTATTACAATAGTAAAAAATAGTTAGCCTATATGGTATATGACCTTACTCACCACTACTAGAATTGAACCCCGTACACTTGCATAGGTGAAATTAGAGACAAACATCTTGAAGGTGTTTCTGCGTGAGGTTTATCCTTTACCAACTGTTATATCTTCTTGGTACCAGATGACTTTTTATAAGGATTTTGAATAATTGGATATGAAACTTCGCGAAACCAGTCTATGTAGTCAAACGCACAATCCCAAGCAAGAATACCAAATAAGACAAAACGATGATCGACCATGAGATGATTATCCCACACAATCAAATATCAAGAAAGAGTCCCTAAGAATGCCTTCCATTTTGTAGACGAGTCACCTTTAAGTATATCTCCAATAATAATAGGCTCCACTGGATTAGTCTGCAAAAACACATATTGTTTGAGCACCTTCTAGATGATACAACACAATCCAAAGCACCAATTCAATGATAAAATATGACACTTGATAGAGGATAATGAGCTCTAACAGTCCCATCATACGGTGTCCAGACAACCTATAAAAAATTGAATTAATAACAATGATGAATGTGTAAACAAAAAATAAATGTGACATAAATAGTTCATAAAAGTAATTACTTACTCGGTTCAGAGTCATGACATCGAGCACCTCTCGTATAGACTGCAATCGGGTCAATGATGGGCCTCCATGCCCTTGTGGTGACCAAGTCATAGCCAACGACTGACTACATTGTACTGAACGTTATGCAAAGGTCTCTGTCATGATTCAGGGCTTGGATTTAGAGAATTTGGAGATTAAGTCGTCGATTGAGAATGAAGAGATAGAAAGGGGATCGGGTTTGACAAAAAGGCTGGAAGATGAAGCGGAAAATGGGCACGAGCCGGTCATCTCTAAGGAGGCAGGTATTAACAATGATATGGAGTTTGGGCCGACTGCTTAAGGCCCAGATACACTATTAATTAAATTGGAGCCCAAATATATCATTAATTCCATTTTGTTTTGTTAGTTGTTACATTCCTGGTTTTGAAGGAACATTCAGGACTCTACACCCCCCCCCCCCCCCATGTAGGTTATTTATGTACGCATTAGTGAATGAAGGAAAATAAGAATTCACATCATAACAATTCCTTTCTCTCCAAGTATCTCTCTCTCTCTCTCTTCCTCAGAATTCCTTCCCAGTATTCTTCTTCACTTATTCAGCAAATTAATACATAAAAAGATTACAGAAAATAGTCAAGCCATAACAATTGGTAATCAGAGTCTTGATCCTCCACCATGACTGAGATAACTCATTTCAAGGACCTGCAAGAAGCCCAGAAAAAAGTAGATCAGATCCTTCAAACCGAGGCTGCAAAAAGAGAAGCTACTGAAATGAAAATACAAGAGCAAATTTCTGAAATTAATAGTGACATGACAAGCAAATTTGATCATCTCTCTCAAACCTTGGCATCCACTCAACTACAGCTACTCAATCTTGACAAAGGGCCCAAACAAATAGGTGAGGGATCAATCCTGGGTGGCCCAGACCCAGATTGGTCCTCTTCCAGAACCAATTTTAAACAACAATCAACAAACAACAGGCTGATCCAGGAACAATCACCTACCCAGATCATCAGTCCCCTACCCAAACTGGATTTTCCCAGATTTGATGGTTTCCAGCCCAGATCCTGGATGTTAAAGTGCCAAGGACATTTCAGGTTAATTCCCAACATACCAAATTCCCAAAAGGTAACCCTAGCCTCTATGCATTTTGAAGGAAAAGCTGCACTATGGTATCAACAATTCTCTATGAAGCAACTAGACTTGTCATGGCCCCAGTTTTTAGAAGTGATTTCAGCCAGATTTGAGGAATTGAAAGAATAAAAAATTATTGGTGAGTTTAACAAGTTGAGACACACACATTCTTATGTGGATTATGTGGAGAAATTTGAGGAATTAAAGGGTTGTATGCTACTTCTAAACAACCGTGCTTATTCTGAAGAATACTTCATAGCTAGTTTCATCAGTGGACTAAGTGAAGAGTTGCAAGCATTTATGCATATGTTTGAACCCACTACCTTGCAACAAGCTATTGAGCTAGGGCAGAGACAACTACTTACCTTGGAAGCATTAACAAAGAAGTTCAGGAACCCAGTCAAACCTGCTTCCTCTTTCAGCCTCAGGAGGAATGAGGTAAATACTGCACCTAAGCCAGCACAGAACACTGTTAAACCCCCATTCAAGCTCCTTACTGCTTCTGAAATGGCAACTAGAAGGGAAAAAGGACTTTTCTATAACTGTGATGAACCATTCTCTAGTGGGCACAAATGTAAGAACAGGATTTCCTATTTGATTATGACTGAGGAGGAAGACCTACACTACATGCATAAGGAGATGGATGAACAGGAGGATGCTAAAGCAATGGAAGAGATTCAAATGACTTTAAATTCAATATCAAGAGAGGGTGGAGTCACTACTATGAGGCTTAATGGTTCAGTTAAAGTTGAGAAGTTGCATATACTAATTGACACTAGGAGTACTTTGAGTTTTATACAGGAATCCACTGCTAAGAGGTTGGGCTGCACATTAGAGAAGGTCAAACCTATTTTGGTTAAGGTTGCCAATGGTCAGAGGATGGTCAGTTCTGAGAGGGTTGCAGGATTCAATTGGAAGATGCAGGGCCACTCTTTCACTTTTTCACCTAGGGTGCTAGCTACTGATGGTTGTGATCTAATATTGGGTGGTGATTGGCTGAAATCTTGTACCCCCATTAAATTTGATTATGACAAAATGACACTCACAGTCACTGTTATGGGAAAGAAGGTGAGAATTCAAGCTATCTCATCCCCTGTTGAATGTCAGCTGATTTCTGGCCCTACCCTTTTTAAAATGGTTCACCATGAGATGCCCTCACAGATAGAAGAGATGTACTGGGTTAAGGTCAGGATTAATATTGAGCACCACAATGACAAGATGGGAGAGCTACTTTTGGAATTTCAGGATGTCTTTGAGGAACCTAAAGGGCTACCACCTATGAGAGGAGTTGAGCACAACATTGTCCTAAAGGATGGAAGCAATCCTAAACACCAACACCCCTACAGAGTTTCCCATAGCCAAAAGAATGAAATTGAGAAGATAGTAAAGGAACTGCTTGACTCAAGGGTCATTTAGCATAGTAGTAGCCCATTTGCATCACCAGTACTACTAGTTAAGAAGAAAGATGATACTTGGAGGATGTGTGTAGATTACAGGCACCTTAACAGCCTGACCATCAAGCATGATTACCCCATCCCTGTGAAAGATGAACTATTGATGAACTACAAGGGGCAAAGCACTTCTCAAAGATTGATCTGAGGTCAGGGTATTTTCAAATTTTAATGAGGCCAGAAGACAGGTATTTGACAGCTTTTAACACACACCATGGGCAGTTTGAATTTATGGTAATGCCTTTTGGGCTATGCAATGCCCCAGCCACCTTTCAATCATTAATGAATCATGTGTTTCAGCCTATGTTGAGGAAATCATTGCTGGTCTTCTTTGATGATATACTCATCTACAGCAAGACCAGTGAGAGTCATTATGAGGATGTGAGGTCAGTTCTAATGTTGCTCAGGAAGCATTCATTATTTGCAAAGAAGAGTAAGTGCCAATTTGGGCAAGGGCAGATAGAGTACCTAGGCCATATAATTTCAAAAGAGGGAGTGGCTACTGACCCTAGTAAAATCACAAGCATGGTGAATTGGCCTAGTCCCTCTAACCTCAAACAACTCAGAGGGTTTTTGGGACTCACAGGGTATTACAGAAGATTTATACAAGGTTATGGGCTGATTAGTAAACCCTTAACAAACCTACTCAAGAAAGGAGGGTTCCTATGGACAGATGAGGCTGAGGCAGCTTTCAGCAGATTAAAAGAGGCTATGGTAACTGCTCCAGTTTTAGCCCTCCCTGATTTTTCAAAACCTTTTATTTTGGAAACAGATGCTAGTGGTATTGGTTTGGGGGCTGTTTTAATGCAAGAAGGGAGATCTATAGCTTACATGAGCAAGGCTTTGTGAAAAACCAAGGGTTATCCATTTATGAAAAGGAATTCATGGTTGTCTTGATGGCCATACAAAAGTGGAAGCATTATTTACAGGGGTACAAGTTCATTATCAAAACTGACCAACAAGCTTTGAAACATTTATTGGACCAGAGGATCATGAATCCAATGCAGCAGAAATGGATAACAAAATTGCTAGGGTTCAACTATGAGATACAGTACAAAAAGGGGGTGGAGAACAAGGTTGCTGATGCCTTGTCTAGGAAGGAGCAGTCTGAGGTGTTTGTTAGGGCTATATCATCTGTCACTCCAACTTGGGTGCAATAAGTTGCTGACAGCTATGAGAAGGATCCTTTCTTTAACAAAATTTTGGTTGCCAAGACAATGGATCCCCAATCATACTCAGAGTTTGAGTTGCAAGGAGAAATCATCAAGTTCAAGGGTAGAATTGGTGTGGGGAACAACTCTCAACTTAGAAGCATCATACTCACTGAAATGCATAACTCAGACTATGGGGGACACTCTGGGATTTTGGGCACTTACAAGAGAGTTAGTAAAGTTTTTTATTGGCCATTACTAAAGAAAGAAGTGGAGACTTGGGTTAAACACTGTGAGGTGTGTGCCAAGAATAAATCTGATGGAGGGACCTACCCTGGTCATCTACAACCCCTACCCATTCCTAACCAAGCTTGGACTCACATTTCTATGGACTTTATTGAAGGGCTGCCAAAATCAATGGGAAAGGATGTAGTTTTGGTGGTGGTGGATAGACTCACTAAGTATGGTCATTTCATATCATTAGCTCACACCTTTATAGCTGACTCTGTGGCTAAGTTATTTTTGGACTTTGTTTACAAACTGCATGGCCAGCCTTTACACATAATTACTGATAGGGACAAGGTTTTCACAAGTCATTTCTGGAAAGAACTCTTTAGAGCAACATGCACTAAGCTGGACTTCACCTCATCTTATCATCCACAAACAGATGGACAAACTGAGAGACTAAATCAGTGTTTGGAAAACTACCTCAGATGTATGGTGCAGCAGAACCCTAGAACATGGATCAAATGGTTATCACTAACTGAATACTAGTACAATACTAATTATCATACCAGTCTAAAGACCACTCCTTTTCAGGCACTCTATGGCTATCATCCCCCTTCTACCTTTTTGGAACACCACATTAACACACAGAACCAAGACACATCAGAATTTATCACACAGAGACAACAATTACTTCATAACCTCAAAAAAGATCTACAACTTGCGCAGCAAAGTATGAAAATCTTTGTAGAAAAAAGTAGGAGGGAGATGCAGTATGAGATTGGGAAATGGGTGTATCTCAAGTTACAACCTTTCAGGTAAACTCGATTGTACTCCGAAGGAACTTAAAATTATTAGCAAAGTTTTACGGGCCATTTCAGATCATAGAAAAAATTGGGGAGGTTGCTTACCGTCTAAAATTGCAGAAGGGGCAAAAATCCACCCGGTGTTCCATGTCTCACTCTTGAAGAGGAAGCTTAGCTCCACCTTGACCCTAGCGCCTGTATCTGAACTCCCTCTGGCAAGCGAAGATGGTGAATTTGTGGTTGAACCTGAAGAGTCAATTAGCCGACGGTTAGTGCGCRGAAAAGGGGAGGAGGTGCAACAATACCTAATTAAGTGGTGTAATAGTGAATTGGAGAACTCAACTTGGGAAGATGAGAAATAACTGCGAAGGAGCCTCCCCAAGTTCGATCCTTTGGGACAAGGATCTCAAAACCGCGGCGGTATTGTCATGATTCAGTGCTTGGATTTAGAGAATTAGGAAATTAAGTCGTCGATTGAGAACGAAGGGATAGAAAGGGGATCGGGTTTGACAAAAAGGCTGGAAGATGAAGCGGAAAATGGGCACGGGCCGGTCATCTCCAAGGAGGCGGGTATTAACAATGCTATGGAGTTTGGGCCGACTGCTTAAGGCCCAAATACACTATTAATTAAATTGGAGCCCAAATATATCATTAATTCCATTTTGTTTTGTTAGTTGTTACATTCCCGGTCTTGAAGGAACATTCAGGACTCTACAATGGTCCCACCCCCCCCCCCCCCCCCCCCATGTGGGTATTTATGTATGCATTAGTGAATGAAAAAACAAGAATTTACAGCTTATCAATTCCTTTCTCTCTAAGTCTCTCTCTCTCTCTCTCTTCCTCAGAATTCCTTCCCAGTATTCTTCTTCACTTATTCAGCAAATTAATACATAAACATTTTTACAGAAAATAGTCAAGCCATAACAGTATCAACTTTAAGAAGCATTCACATATCTATGACTATGTACAATATAACTCGAATAAGCATAAAGAATAAAAAAAATCCTAGTAAGCATAAACAACTCCTATGTAAATCAAATGTCACCTCCAATAGAGTCGGATATCTAGCCATTTGCTTCACTCCTGACCTAGACTCTGACCCAAGTTATCTATATAAATATTCTAAAGTGGCAACTCCCCATTCACATGTATGAACTCTATTGACATCCTCTAATAATTCCAACCAGTATTAGAAGTGAAAATAGTGCAAGGTACACCAAATAAGTGAAATTCGATTACCAGTATTAGAAGTGAAAATAGTGCAAGGTACACCAAATAAGCTCTAACGAACAAGCTAACTTGATGGGATCGTTGTAACATATGACTAAAAGGTCGAGTGCAACCACTCCAACTTCACCGAGGACTTTCTAACACCTCCTATTGCATCATGAGTTTCTTCCTCCAAAATTCTGAATAGTGTCCTGGACTCATCAATAGTCTTTAGCTGTGGCTCCTCCGCGACCGTACAGAACGACCTTCAATAGGTGGACTGGTAAGACAATGGATGTCATCTACAGTGATCCTCATTTCTCTAAATGACATATGGATGTATTGGTTTATGGGTGACAACTCTCCACAAAAGCTGTAATTAAGGTCTTATTGCACCCCTCGTACACTATGAGAGGCACCCACCAAAAGTTTGTGAGCCAAAATAGTCGTCTCCATGCTTAAGTTGATTCATCACTCTCATACTTCCAATCCAATAATTTTGATGCGTGACTTAGGGTTTTAAGCACTTCCTTCTCTTTTCCTTCCCATATAGATGTAATTGTGTGTGTGATATAGGATACTAACAATGTTGATTCTTCAGGACCACCCGGATAAGACTCAAACAAAACCTCTTCACCATCACCATGTCCCGGGGTATCTTCAGTTTCATCCTCATTCGTGTTTGCAGAACCACCGTCATTTTTATTTTGTGGCTTTGGTTGAACTAATGTTAATTGGCGTCACCGCTCTTCATGTGCTTGTCTTTGATTTTCTCTCCTTACTGACATCGGAAGTGTTCTTCCCCTATTATATACTAAATTCAATAAAAAGATTAAACTCATATTCAAATTCTGTTCAGCCAAACAATGCCCAAAAAATGCTCTGGTGTCATCCAAAACCAACTGAAATATTGAACGAAGTCGCCAAGTATAATCCCAAAAAAGAGCAAAAGTCAGCTAAAACTGACTATATCTTGAGAAAGTTTCGGCCAATATCTGCCGAAAAGAAGAGTACCAGTCAACAAGTTTTTAAAGAAAAGCTGAACAAGTTTTAGCCAAAGTTCACCAAAATTAGATCAAATTTCGTCCTAAACTTGCAAGATTCTAGACCTGGGGCCGACTGGGTGTACTCATTTCGGCCAATAGTGGTTGTTACATCTCCGAAGCCTAAATCAAAAAATGTGAAAATCGACTCCCCAAAACACCAAATTCAATGTTATTAACAACATAAACTCAACCTAAAATAATATTTAAATTAGAGAAATTTTCTTTTACCTCCTGAACTATGGCCATTTTGACATTTTGCCTTCTAAACTTTTTTTTTTCGTGCAAATTACCTCCTAAATTGTAAGAATTTTGCACTTAACCTCACGAACTCCCATTTTTTGTGAAAATTCTAGCCGGATCTCACTCGTGTGACATGCACGCTAACATATAAGGGGTAAAATTGACTTTCTATCTCCTCCTCATGACTCCCTCTCAAAATAATGACACGTGAGCACTACGTAGGTTCCAAATCCTACGTGTATATATATATATATATATATATTAATGTGAACATTATCTTAACAGGTCACACGAGTGCTCACTTGCCATTATTTCGAGCAGGAGTCATAAGTAAGAGATGTAAAGTCGGTTTTACCCCTTATATGTAAGCGTGCATGTCACACAAGTGAGATCCGACCAAAAGTTCCACCAAAAATGGGAGTTTAGGAGGTTAAGCGCAAAACTCGTACAGTTTAGGAGGTAATTTGCACGAAAAGAAAAGTTTAGAAGGCAAAGTGTCAAAATGGCCATAGTTCAGGAGGTAAAAAAATTTTTCTCTTTAAATTATTGGAACAATACAATTCATTATTTGTTGCTCAAAGCATCAAAGTAAACAAATAAAAGAAAGAATTCAAATAAACCACAAAAAATAAAGAAAAAAAACCCTACATATGTCGACTGGTTGGTGGTCAGACATGCCAGAGTCATTGGCGGTTGGTGGTCGAGGACGTCGACGACTTTCGGTGGATGGCGGTCGGGGTGGCTCCTCAATCTAGACGTGTTCAAACGGTTCGAACCGTCGGTTTGGTTTGGCCAAAAACCTCAAACCGCAACCGAACCGTGAAACTTTTTTTTTTTTTACTAGCCGAGAGAAAAAAAATCGATAACCAACACCTTCAAAGAAAAAGAGGAGAAGAGTGTAAAAAGAGAGGGGAATCAAACAAAAAAATCACTCTTTTATGGTTGGCAACATGGGTTTAATCCATGGGTCAGCACAAATCCATTTAATTTTGAGTTGGGTTGGATGTTTTGGATTGAGTCTGATGGATGTAGATTTTGGATTCTTTGGATTCTAACATGGGTATGATAAAAAGATACAAGGGTAGTTCTATTTACGCTCGAGTTTTTGCTAGCAGTATCTATGTACTCAAATTATTTATATGTTTTTTTTTTCTTTTTTTACAACTTTTGCTACATCAAAATATAATTACGCTAAAACACCCCTCTCTCCAATAAAATTATCCCCAACTTTACA
>BMAC01001273.1:60086-84798 GCA_014905375.1 Phtheirospermum japonicum | reverse complement strand
CCCAACTCAAAATTAAATGGATTTGTGCTGACCCATGGATTAAACCCATGTTGCCAACCATAAAAGAGTGATTTTTTTGTTTGATTCCCCTCTCTTTTTACACTCTTCTCCTCTTTTTCTTTGAAGGTGTTGGTTATCGATTTTTTTTCTCTCGGCTAGTAAAAAAAAAAAAAAAAGAAAAAGCCAAACAAGTAATTATTTATAATTTATAATTTTATTTTTTCATTAACAGAAAATACAATTCTATTTCCCTCCAAAAAATTTCTCTTCATTTCTCTCTCTCATCTTCACTGCAATTAATTTCGTACACACATAAACATTTCATCTTTGGGTGGAAGACTTTTATCAAATAATTTTATATTCAATTACATACTCAAAATATACTCTCTCCGTCTCATTCTATCTGTCAAAATTGACCATTTCACGCAGATTAATAAAGATGATTGATGTTATAATTATAGGTCTCGGATGACCATAATATCCTTTTGTTTAAAATACCTAAAAATGCTAAATAATATGGTAGGAATAAAATTAATAAAATAACATTTAATTTTTATTGGAAAAGTAAAATGTAACAATGATTCTCTCTAAAAAAAATATATATAAATGTGACAGATAGAATATGATATAGAAATTTCTAAACTGCTACAGATAGAACGAGGCGAAGGGATTTTCAATTACATCTAATCACTATCTCACTAAAATTTTTATATCTTCCTAAAAATCTCATTTTCATTATTTTCTAGTCAAATAAAACGAAAGGGAATTGAAAGATATCCAATCGAACTATATTTGATGTACTTTTTTGAATATAAATTCAGAAAATAAAAAACAAAAATCATTGTTAACAATGTATAGAGCTTTCAAAGCTAACAAAACCATGATTATTTTATAATAATTACTTATTTGATATAGCTAACAACATAGGGAAGTTGTATTTGAAAATTTGAACTTACAACGAAAGTTTTAAAAGTGCATTGGAATCATTAAAAAGTCTCACACTGTTGAACTATTTAATTTTTAATAAAATATAACTATTATCATAATTATAGTAGTGTGCAATCATAGCAGTATTTTTCACCTAGTAATATATATTATGTATCAGTTTGTAGAAAAATAATTAGCTCAAAATTATATTAAGATTTTCTTACAAAAAAAATAAAGAATATGTAAATAAAAAATAAATCTTATAAATAAAAACAAGCGTGTATATTGTGACAAAACACATAGCAACAACTTTTTAACGTCATAGTCTCTAAACTCGGTATTGCTTTCGTGACGATTATCGCATGGAAAATTGGACTAAATAATTCAGTAACAATAATTTTTGTTATATATAATTCATCCTGAAATATCAACCCTGAATCCATATCGATTCTAATTACCATTGTTCCTATTGTATCGAGTAAGCCCACACGAGGGGCTCAGGTGATGATTATGAATTGGATTTGAGATTTTTATTTTTTACTGTATGTATTTTTTTTCCTTCCCAAAATGAGACATTTTTATGAAATCTCCTTTTTTAAAAATAAATTTCATTACTTATCTACTTAAATAATCTATTTGTACTATTCTTTGACCAAACGAAAATTTCAAACTAAAAGAGTTTCAATCGCGCCATTAAAAGTTTAAAATATAATTACCGGAACAAAATGAAAAACCTCTTCTTTAAAATTAATTAAAACCACCTAAAATGTAAATTACCCGAAACCGAAGGGTCAAAGTGTGAAATCATTTCCTTTTCTTCTCTTCTCCAGTCGACCGTTTAAACGTCGCCGTCTTACCCCATTTATGTGGCTTTGAACTAATCTACCAGCTTCAAATCCTACAGTCGTTTCCTTGTTTTAGTAGTTGCATTTCGTTTCATCAATCTCTGGTTCTTCTTCTTGTTCCCGTATTGTTTTCTGAGTTTTGCTATTCTTAATATCGGTTCGCTTCGAAACCCTAATTCGAGCAAAGCCTGTTGAAATTCGTGGTATACTTACACACAGAGGCGAGTGTATGTATATAAACAATGGTGGGCGGTTCATTGTCTGGCTTGCAAGATCATCTGAAGTTAGCGAGAGAGTACGCGGTTGAAGGGCTATACGACACTTCGATTATCTTCTTCGATGGCGCCATTGCTCAGATCAACAAGTAAATTTCTTTGATCTTGTCCCTTTACCAAATTTCCCTGCCAAGATTTCGTTTTCTGTGTCCATCTGTTGTATAACTCCAATATCTGAAGCTAATTGGGAGTTTAGTTAAAATTTTTTGGATCATTAGATTGAACTATTATACTGCCAAATTAAGAAATGAATAGGCTGGTTAGAGTGAGTTCTTAAAATAAAATTATGTTTTTTGTGTTTGATTTGCCGGCTAATTATGATTCTTACAGGCATTTGAATACGGTTGATGACCCGTTGCGTCGTACTAAATGGATGAATGTAAAGAAAGCCATTTCAGAAGAAACAGAGGTCGTAAAGCAATTGGATGCCGAGAAAAGGTTGTTCAAGGAGGTTCCGGTTGGTAGGCGGCCTAACTCACCTCCAATCTCGACCAAATCATCATTTGTTTTTCAACCGTTGGATGAATACCCAACTTCCTCCGGGGCTTCAATGGACGACCCTGATGTGTGGAGGCCGCCTACACGGGATCCTACAGGTCGGAGGCCTACGACGAGGACTGGACAAGTGGGCATGAGAAAGTCACCGCAAGATGGGACTTGGGCTCGTGGTGGCGGCTCGACGAGAGCAACTGGACGTGGAGGACGGACAGGTGCTACTAGTAAGGTCAACTCTGGAGTTCGAGGATCAACTCCTGGAAAGAAAGGCACTGGAAAGTCAACCTCGGGGAAAGCCGATTCTGTTGTAAGTTATACTGCTAGGACTTATCAGTTTTGAAGACACTTGTGTTCTAGTCTACTTTCTAATTATAGCATGTGGATAGTATTGTGCTTGATACTTCCTATTAATGTGAGTAATTGTGGTTTATTAAATGGGATGGGGAGGGGCGGCGGGGGGTTGACGCTGCTGGTTTGAATATTTTGTAGTTTCGAAGAAAAGCAAATATTACAGTGCTCGTGTCTGAAAGAGTTGTAGTTTTTTTAATGTGTCTATTATGACGGTAATAATGATATATTTCCTTCTTTGACTAGAATGTTAGAAGTTATGAAGGGACCATGGATATGCATTTAATCTCTTTGTTTTATAGATTGCTATCTAAACTTCAGCTTGTTGCATGTACCCTTAATCGTTCCCTACCTGACTATTTTGATATGCAACTTATTTGCTAGCTATGAGTGAAGCTTGTTATCTATTATTTGCTTTGTTACATGTCACTAACTATTTGAGGATTCAAGTACCCAGGTGCCATAATGATTGATAAAGTGATTTAGTCATAGTATCTCATTAAAATGGTCTTCTGATAGTGCCACTTTATTACTACTTTTGATTTTATATGAGAAAATTTAATCAGTGACAGCTTAATAATCATTTACGAGACATTATTTTTATTCTCACAAAGGGAGTTTGTAAATGTTTAATTTGATAGCTTTAGTAGGGGGCATTGGAAATCACGCTTCACGGTTTTTATTTTGTAAGGATCTGGAATTGGTTGTGCTTTGACTGCCTGTTCGTATATTCTTCTTCTTGAGTTTCTTATTGATTTTGTTGCACTTTTTAGAATGGTGATGCTGAGGAAGGAAAGACCAAGAAAGTGCAATATGAAGGTCCTGATGGGGATTTGGCAGCTATGCTTGAAAGGGATGTTTTGGACTCGAGCCCTGGTGTTAGATGGGATGATGTGGCTGGGCTTAGTGAAGCAAAACGGCTTTTAGAGGAAGCTGTGGTTCTTCCATTGTGGATGCCTGAATATTTCCAGGTACCAGATTTTGGTTAAAGATGAACTGCTACGTTTTAAAAAATAATTAATAGGGATAATTACAAAATGTGCCCTCGAGGTTTTTATCTAATTTAGTGTTAAATTTAATATTTTTATTAATGTGGAGGGGGCCTTGGAAATGTTTTTTGCTTTTGAATAAATAAATATAAGCCAATAACATCTGGGGACATCTTGGTTTTTTTTTTTTTGTTTTTTTTTTTAATTAGGTCGAGCCTCGAGGGTAATTTTTGTAATTAATTTTCTAATTAATATATTCTTCATGGTTAATAGAGTCACGAGTATATGATTCATCTGGTATTCTGATGATAAATTGACAATGCATGTCTGGCGTCAGCTGGAGCCTAGAGTGGATTTTAATTTTTAATTGAAGTCTTCTCACTTTATTGCAAATATTCACTTGAAGTCACTAAATTACTGCATTCCAGGAAACTTAGTGCTA
This sequence comes from Phtheirospermum japonicum, assembly GCA_014905375.1. Classification (NCBI taxonomy): domain Eukaryota; kingdom Viridiplantae; phylum Streptophyta; class Magnoliopsida; order Lamiales; family Orobanchaceae; genus Phtheirospermum; species Phtheirospermum japonicum. Next base: position 80,477 of record BMAC01001273.1, on the reverse strand, counting down.
TCCTTTTCTAATATTCACACGTCTGAAATCATTAAAATTAACCTGTCAATAAATTGAAACTCAATGTGAAGATAGCAGGTGCCGTTTGCTGTAGATGGAAGAATCAAATTTTGAAAACGGTTGAATGTCTAAATTGCAATTTTAGTCCCGTAACTTCTTGGGGTTGGCAGTTTAGCCCTTGTTGAAAACAACATTTTCAGTTCTGTAACGTTCATAGACTTTTTTTTGTGTGTGGATATATTTCTATTCAAGGGCATTTTGGGAACACATGAATCATTGAAACAACCGCTTGGGATCAAAATTTCATCAACGTGGAACTTATAGGATCCAAATTTACCGAATTGAAACTTAAGCAACCAAAATTGCAAAAAGCAACAACTTACAAGACCAAAATTGCTAGTTCCTTATAGTGACAAGATCGATTTTGCAATTAAGCCTTTTGTTATTAACAACTCATACATCTGTGCTTGTAGGGCATTCGGAGGCCTTGGAAAGGTGTTCTCATGTTTGGCCCTCCTGGTACCGGGAAGACTCTTCTTGCTAAAGCAGTGGCGACTGAGTGTGGGACCACATTTTTTAATGTCTCATCTGCGACATTGGCTTCGAAATGGCGTGGAGAAAGTGAAAGAATGGTCCGGTGCTTATTTGATCTCGCGCGAGCTCATGCTCCCAGTACGATATTTATAGATGAGATCGACTCTCTTTGCAATTCTCGTGGGTAAGAATTTCATTGCCTTCTCTTTTTCCACATTGCCGATAACCACAAGATTCTGCATTTAGACCCTGCTTCCCTGCTGTCGTAATGGCTGGGTCGGGTCGGGCTGAATTATTTTGGGCCACCATTTTCATGGACCAGATCCGTCTCACTGTTTGAAAATAAAGAAAATGTCATGGGCCTACCGGTCCGGACAAAATAATCCTGACTTTGTTGGACCAAAGAATCTCTGGCCCAGGCCCAGACAAACACCTGGCCGGGCCAAAGATTGTCGGCTCTACCTGCATCTATTGTTTGTGTTGTAAATTTCTTTCCTCTCCACAATGGTTAAGGCTAAGAGTTCATATGGAAATTGGTTCTTGTGCGTTATTTAGTTTGAGTCTCTTGATGTTGATGTATGAGCTATTTCCGTTTTCTTAGGGCGTCTGGAGAACATGAATCTTCTAGAAGGGTGAAGTCTGAGCTTCTAGTTCAGGTAGATGGTGTTAATGCCTCTTCGACCAATGAAGATGGTACGCGCAAGATTGTAATGGTTTTAGCAGCTACAAATTTCCCTTGGGATATAGACGAGGCGTTGAGGTTGGGCCTTATTTATAAGCTTTCTCATTTAGTTTTGTATTTGTTTATTGTTTAAATCTGATTTAGTCACTGTGAATGCAGGAGGCGGCTGGAGAAAAGAATATACATACCGTTACCTAATTTTGAGAGTCGTAAGGAGCTTATACGGATAAATGTGAAAACTGTGGAGGTAACTTAACTCAATTATTCTATTAACCAATACTTTACACCCCTCTTCGGTTTTTTTGTGTATGGGATTATCTTTTTCATACCGGACTAAATTTAAATAAAATATTATAATTTGAGTAACTTTTTAATTTTTTTTTCTCCTCTCTTATCAGAAAATATCGATATAGTTGATCAAAACTTTCCAGTTTATTTTGAATGATGCAATATATCCTCTTTGGATTTTATAATGATATAATCGGCAATTAATTACTGGGATCAAACAATAATTATGTGATCACTTAAAATTGTATGCATATCTGTCTGCAATCAATCAGGTTGCTCCGGATGTGGATATCGACGAAGTTGCCCGTCGGACCGAGGGATACAGTGGAGACGATCTAACTAATGTTTGTCGTGACGCTTCGTTAAACGGCATGAGACGCAAGATTGCAGGTAAGACGCGTGACGAGATCAAGAACATGTCCAAGGACGAGATATCGAACGATCCCATAGCAATGTGCGACTTTTTAGAAGCCATCGCTAAGGTTCAACCTAGTGTCTCGTCTGCTGATATCGAAAAGCATGAGAAGTGGTTTTCTGAATTCGGATCGGCTTAAGTTAGCACACAAATGTTACTAGTATTTTGTTTCGACAACTTCTGTGGTTTTGGTGGTGTTCTTTGTGTCTGGTTTTCGCTGCAACTCAAATTAAATCGTCCGTAAGAACCTGGGGGCCATCATGATCATCATCATTATTATTATTATTTTTAATAAATTCGGTTTATTATCTTTCTTGGCTGGGTTTTCTGATGAGAGGTCTTTCAGGTTGTGGTGTTCTTTGTATTACTAATTTGTACTGAAATCTTTGATATTTGTTCCATCGATTGATCTGCTGGTATAGAATTTACTGTTTATTTTATTGAAAAAACAATTGGATTTATTTTTGTATGATTCAGAGATTTTGATTTTCCTCCCTATTTTATCTCCAATGGGGTTTTTCCTTCTCCGGCCAGATCTTGTTTTCCGTGATTGCAGGTGAAAGTTATGACCATGTCCATTTTAACCCAGATCTACAATGGCCTGTCGCATTAAAATTTGATTGGTCACTATCTTTCACTCTCTTGGCGAAATCTACAACTTTACCGATTTCTGAATTGGTGTCTATGCCAGAAGGGTTTTCCGATAAACCACAAAACCCTCACATCGTTTCCGGAACCGATGAACCAGTGAAATCCAACTGGAACCACCGCTAATCTTTGCAGCCATTCTCCTGTCCGAAACACCATTCACCTGCTACCACCAAATCAAGCCGCGGCAACTTATTGTACAAATTTGCTGTTTCACCTTGAATCAGTCACCACCTCCACAGCCTTGATCTCGCAAGAACATGTCATACATATATATTTACACAGAGTGATGAACAACACACTCTTGAAGACAAAATCAACTATGGAGATCCAAGTAATGAATTGCTTTGATGAGCGATAAAAATTGGATTTTGAAAACATCTATCACCCTTCATTATTTTGACTGGTCGGTTGAGATTGACGGATACCAAATTTTCCCGGTTCTTAGTATAGTTTTGTAGTCGACTTATTTTACTTTTTTAGCACAAAAAAATGACTATATTCCTCTAGAAAGAAATTACCCAAAAGTCAAACTTGTGTATGACTATGCTATAGAAAACGTGAATCAATTTGAAGTCTCAGTTATCTTATTACTGGCGAACACAACCTCATCTTCAAATTTTCTTCCTTCGTGGTGTATTCAGATCATAAGGTTTTGCCCCGACGTTGGCACTGCAACTTCTGATGGGGCCCAATCTGTTTTAACTTTTTTATTGTAGGTTTTTAACTTTATATTTATTTTGTTTGATAATCGATGTCCGAGATTAGTATTTTAATTGTTTGATGATAGGACCTAAGCTCTTAACATTGTAAAATCACCAATGTCCTTTGATTATACACCTAGTTAAAATTATAAAAGTCTATGAACCCAAATCCTCGAAATCAAACTACACTTTCATTTTAAAGTGTCAACATTTGAGTTTACTTTCATTCTAAAATGTCTACATTTGAGTTTATTTAAGTTAATAATTAATCAAGGTTTTATTAAATATTATATAATCTGATAAATAATCCTATTAGGTAAATTATAGTCAATAGATTAAAAATGCATTGAACGATTAGAGGTATAGGTATCTTAGTATAGATCGAGATACCTTAAATAAATAATAATAATTTGAGATATAAAAAAAGTAAGTTAATTGATATAAATCTTTTTCAAAACTTTCAAAAATTGTTTTAAATTATAACTACAAAACATATTGTCAAAGAGACAACCATGACATTTAGAATATACTTAGAATTCAACCCGCGCTTCGCTGCGAATATATAGAGAGAGAGACAAAAAAAAGTATATCAAATTAAAAAATCCTAATTTCTATTGAAATGACAATAAGGTTATTTTTATATACATTAAATTATTGTGTAGATATAAAATTTACAAAGAAAGATTTATTTAAAAGAATAATCGTTAAAATATTGAAGTTTTTTTAAATTTTAATTCCTTATAACACATTTTCTTATCTTTCAAACATTTAAACCAAATATCTAAAATTTTGGTTTTGAGAATGAATTCATAATATATATTATTTTGGTTAATTCAATTGTGTAATTTTGTCTTCCAATTGATATTACTCATACACGTTGTACTACTTCATTTTAAATTAATTGATAAAATCTTATTTTCAATATATCTTAAAAATAATAATTGAATTTACTTGAAATAGAAATCATTTAAATTATAATTTTTCTTTATATTATTTGTTTATATTTTAATCTCTTTCTTATTCATAAACAGTTAGGACCCATATCTATAATCTTTTTTAAAAAAAGTAAATTAATAATATAATATGGTTACAATTGTAGAATTTAGAATTGATTATTATTAATATACATAAATTTATTTTATATATATAATAAACATATTAATCTAATAAAAATACTTAAAAATATTTATCCTTTATCCGCACGCGAAGCACATGTCAATTTCTTGTTATCATTATAATACATCCACACAATAATTGTAGATAAATTAAATGAACACTTCAAACAACGAAAGACTTTTAATTACATGAATTCACTTTGAATATCCACTTTTATTTAAACGCTATCACTTAAGATTTTTAAGTTACTATATATAACTCGAAGATCCCAAAATTAATAAATATAAGTAAAGATTAGTAAATAATCTAAAGGACTTTTTAATTGAGGAATACGGGTTCAGTTTTTAAGGCCCAAAACATATCATCTTCTAGGCCCTATTTTCACAGCCTGTAACTTATTCATAAAAAGCCCACTCATGAGTGGTTAGTTTGCCCATTATCAATGATTATCAAATGAAATGTGGACAAATGTCCTCTCCAAAGTTATGCAAGTGAACTTTTAATATAGGAAATGACTACGGTGTCGTGAAGGCACCATACCTCCCAACCCCCCTGCATTTACATCACTTGATATTACCATTATCCATAACCAACTTTTGATCTAATGATTCTGATTAAGTGGGGAATGGTACCTTCACGGCACCGTAGAACTCCCCTTTAATATAAAGGTATAGATTTTCTCTGCGACAAAAATCATGGATATGTTGTTGAGTTACAAGACTTTTCCATCCAATACTTGTCAGTTAATGTTTCACCTTTTTCGTACTTGAAAAATGAATATAGAATTGATTATAATTCTGCAATCAAATAGAAAGAGCATAACATTGAAACATGAGACCTTGAAATCACACACATATATATTCTTCAAATTCTCTTCAAAAATGGAGTGTGAAAATGTTGTACATATATGTAGTCATTATAACCAAAACTTTCATCAGATGACCAAACAAGTACCAAAGTGACAGTATGATTGATAAATTTAGAGCTTACGGTAAATTTAAAAGTCTATAGTTTTAAAATAAGTATCAGTATACGATGTTGTTTTCAATATTAACCAACAATGAAACCAACATCAACCAGAGTTTAAGAAAATATACAGCGGAAATCTAAACTTAAGAACACAGCAATTTAAATTCAGTTCACAAGTAAAAAGTACTTGTGAACTTGGGTGTACAAACACGAAAATTATATTACTTTCTTTGTTCACGATCAATACAAAAAGATAAGAAGTAATATATGAAAACTAAAGTATCAAACACATGATACTAAATACTTGTCGCCTGGATGAATAGATCTTCTCCATTGGTTATGCAACTTCGAAGAATTTCTTGATCTCGGACAGTGGCTCCAAGTAGCTATCTTGCTCGTGTTCTTCCTTGCCTTGTGTCGCCTGCTTCTTGCGTCTCAAAAACCTTGTCTCTCTCTTTTTCTTTTCGTAGGGATAATCCGTGTATTAGAGAGATATCTTTCTCTTGTGTCTTTGTCTTATCTTAAATAAACAAGAATCCTAGAGTCCTAAACTTGGTAGACAAGTTTAATAAGTTTTAAACACAATGTAGGAAACTAAATAAAATCTTAGACACAATTTAGGAAACAAACCTAGAATCCTAATTCTATTCCCCTAATAAATTTTGGGCCCAAGAAAGGCAAATAACAAAATAAGGAAATTCCATAAATAAATTTCCCAACAATCTCCCCCTTTTACATTTTTGGACAAAAAACCTAGACGCGCAATAAAAGTTCAAAGGACTAAAAACTCCCCCTAAATAAATACTCCTTGTTTAGAACAAACAAAACACAAATCAATCAATGGCTCGAACTTCTTATCGCCATCCTTTTTCGCACGCGTCTTCTACATCTTCTCTCTCTTTTTGTTCTGAAAGCAAAAGGACCTCAACAAACGAGTCCCGAAGCGCCTGCAACTGGTCAACCTGGTTATCAAGCAAAGTAAACTGGGCTCGGACAAACGGAGTAGAAAAATGAACCATATTGATACTGATGTTGGGAATACCAGAACCAACACTAGACATGACACCAGCTCGAAGAGGCACCTGGGTGCCTAAAGAAGGCAATCAGATTCTGCTTCACGGAAACATCAACAAGGATTTGGCGCTCAGCAATCATGCCTCGATTTTGAAATCCCAAGAACAACTCCTCAGCTTCACTCGTCAAGAACCTCGTGGAGATTTGTTCCATGTCTTCAATCTCGGCGGCTTGAGATGGAGCCTCATCAGAGCTAACAGAGTGGTCGGAAGCAGTTGTTGACATCGGTGCACTGTTAGATGGAACATTGTCAGAATCGAAGCTTGGATAAGAGCCAGGATTGTCTGCAGGGGATGTTGGTTTCGGTAACACATCACCCGAACCAACATGGGCTGACACGGCAGCTTTGGACATCTTCTTTTCTCTCTTTGGGTGGAATTTTCTTATTAGCTAGACGCACAGTCTGTTTTTGGAGCTTTGCTGGGTGATGGTGAATTCGATATTTTACAAGAGATTGAAAACAACTACAAATAAAAAATCGAGTGTCGTAGGCAGTAAAATTTGGAGAAAGAAAAAGTAAAAACCTTAACTTTGTCAATATGAAAAAATCGTACGCAATAGATAAAAGAAGGGGATGAAAAAGTTAAAGTGAATAAATCACTCCCCCACTCTCACAACTACTTCTTTTAAGACCCAAGATTTTTCTTTCCTTTAAAATAAGCTCACTCTTTCTCAAAATAAGACACACGATCTCTATACTTAAATAACCCACTATCTCTTATTTGGAGAATAAAAATCACAAATATCAACTACAAATTAAAACCGAGATAGAGCTAGATTTTTATAAACCATCAGCATAGTTGAACAAAGCCTTTGCAAAGCAGTTTTTCACTCAGCAAATCAACCCCTTATTACCTGTCCAGTCCTCCGATTTTAACACCACTGAAACACTTGGTTAGCAAGATTCAAAACAAGATTAAGAGAATTCAGGAAAGACACAAGCGCAAGAAACAAAACACACAACAATTAGGCAACTTCACAAAGTATGAATGCCCTAATTGATGCCTAAAAATCATGACCTAAAAAGGTGAGAAACACAATTTATGGTTTTAGTGACTTGATCAGTGTTGCTTTTCATGACTGATGACATTATAACCAACATTGCTTCAGGCGAAGTCAATGGAAACGGACACCTTAACCCAAGTTAATGACTACGTCAAAATCACTCAATGAGGTGAAATTTAAAGATTGGATAATTTATTTAATCCAGATTTTCTTTATCTTTTTAAAGATTTGAAGAGAAATAGCTTATCTTTAGCAATTGTTGTTAACACCTCTTGTTTTTGGACCTGGGAGAAAACCAGTTTTTGCGGGAAAGTTCCACAATCACCTAATTGAAGAGGTTAGTCTTTTTGTCATCACTTTTATTACAACACAAGACCTTAGGCATTTAGATTATGTATGATAAGAAAATAAAAATGCATGCAAAATTATACAGATGTTGTGACTGATGTTAGTTTAGGGTGTCACAACATCAAAACCAACATTGACTTAAACAATGCACATACCCAGATCTCTTCTCAAACGAGAGAAGGTCTCTAAATTAAATGATTTTGTGGAGATGTCAACAAGCTGATTGTCTGTTCCTATTTGCTCAATGCTAACTATCTTCCTCTTAACCAAGTCACAAATAAAGTGGTACCTTATGTCAATGTGTTTGATTCGTGAGTGCTGGATTGGATTTCTCGAAATATCAATGACACTTGAATTATCACAGAGCACAGTCAAAATTCGACTATGTAGACCGTAGTCCACTATCATCTGGTTCATCCACAATAACTATGTATATGCACTTCCAGCTGCAATATACTCAGCTTCGGCTGTAAAAAGAGAAATGCAATTTTATTTCTTGCTATACAATGAGATTAGATTATTACCCAAAAAGAAACAATCTCCCGTAGTACTCTTTCTATCCACAACATCCCCAGCCCAATCCGAGTCTGTATATCCCACCAGTTCAGTACTTTGTTTCTTTAGAATACCAAACACCCAAATCACCAGTATAAGCTATAAACCTAATGATTCGTTTAACATCTTTCACGTATGACTATATAGGATTTAAATGGTACCTAGCACATAAACACACGCTATACATGATATCAGGCCTGCTAGCAGTTAAGTAAAAAAGACTACCTATCATGCTTCTGTATATGGTGTTATCAACACTGATACCAATATCACCTCTAGTGAATTGGTTCAGATCTTCATGCATATCCTTGATCCAGAATTCATCCTTTAGAACATCTTTTACTCGCTTTGAATCTGTAATGGAAAGAAACAAGGACCCTTGAATTTGAAAACAGTTAGTAGATAATCAAACAAACCTTACCATATCCTTGAAGTTTATTTGTCTCTTTTGTGTACTTCTTTCATTGAGATCCCCATTGATTAGGTCTGTAGGATGGTGGTTCTTCTGGATTATTGAGGGAATATTCCTCTGATGTAAATCAATAGGTACAGCTAGATCGTCCTCATTTGGATCAGAATCTGATTCTGGAGCATTTTGAGGAGATGTTGGGTTTGATGTTAAGTTCCCAGAACCATCACCGAAAATAACATTGCCAGTTTCTACAGTTTTTGTACCTTCATCTTCATCCTTGTTCAATCTTTCCAGCATCTTGTACCTTCAGAACACATCACCAATTATTTGATAACAATTGTCAAAAGTCCTCTGACCAGTGAGGATACATGCACCATCCTCGTAATAGACTTCACATTCTTCACGATTGAACTTGACACTGAAACCACCATCGCAAAGTTGACTTATACTAATCAAGTTTGCAGTTAATCCTTCAACCAACAATACATTCTCAAGCATTGTAATACCAGGAACATGAAGGGTTCCTTGTCCAATGATTTGTCCATTTGCACCTCCACCATACTTCACCTTTCCTCCATGAAATTTGACAATATTCGAGAGGAGATCTTCCGAGCCGGTCATGTTCTTAGAGCATCCACTATCAAAATACCAGGCTCCAAGGATGTGAGACTTTAGAGAGGAATAAATTATGTTGCATTTGATCTCGTTTTTTTTACCTAGACCTGCTTAAATTTGGTGTTGGGAACACAGAAACCGTCACGGAAACCAACACGGATCCCATCAGACAAGTTTGACATTTTAAATTGATTTTGTTTCCCAATAAGCTTCCAGCAGTATGTCGAATGTGCCCAGGTTTACCACAGTGATGACACACATATTATCTTCTTCTCCTCTTGTGGCGTTTGGTCGAATTCACCTTTTGACTTGAATCTGGCTTTTGAATAGGTTTGTATCCAATCCCGTGTTTTGAACAATCCAGGATACTCCAACTTGGCCTTGACCTTGTTGAGGTTTGTGAGGGTTTCTTGGACCTTCTTCAACTCGATCTTTACTCATTCTAGCTCATCATCCTTTTTGGTGAGGGATGACTCCAATCGGACAATTATATTCAATTGGCCATCCTTTTCCTGAGTCAGTTTGTCCACCTCGATCTTAAGATCCTTGACTTTGAGTACTTGTTTTGCCCAACTAAAAAATAATTGTTTATGCTCAATGCTCAGCTTCTCGTACTCGTCAAGAGACTCATCATCCTCTGTATCCATAGTACCTAGACAAATAAGGATCGGTACTTAAAAGGTTAAGTAACCCGCTCTGGTACTAATTGTAATTTGAAGGTCTAATGTTAACCAACACTGAAACCAACATCAACCAGATTTTAAAAAAATATGCAGCGGAAATCTAAACTCAAGAACACAACAATTTAAATTCAGTTCACAAGTAAAAATTACTTTTGAACTTGGGTGTACAAACCCGAAAACTATATTACTTTCTTTGTTCACGATCAATACAAAAGATAAGAAGTAATATTTGAAAACTAAAGTATCAAACACATGATACTAAATACTTGTCGCCTGGATAAAAAGATCTTCTTTGTTGGTTACGCAACTTCGAAGAACTTCTTGATCTCGGATAGTGGCTCTAAGTAGCTATCTTACTTATGTTCTTCCTTGCCTTGCGTCTCCTCCTACTTTGCTTCTTGCGTCTCAAAAACCTTGCGTCTCTCTTTTTATTTTCGTAGGGATAAGCCGTGTATTTGAGAGATATCTTTCTATTGTGTCCTTATCTTGTCTTAAATAGACAAGAATCATAAAGTCCTAAACTTGGTAGACAAGTTAAACAAGTCCTAAACACAATCTAGGAAACTAAATAAAATCTTAGACACAATCTAGGAAACAAATCTAGAGTCCTAATTCTAGTTCCCTAATAAATTTTGAGACCAAGAAAGACAAATAACAAAATAATAAAATTCCATAAATAAATTTCCCAACACCTACAAAATTAAAAACTATATTAAGTAATAATATCAAGATCCATCCCCGAAGATTTTACTCCATTTTTTACGATTTGAAGTCTAACAGTATCTCCAACGCAATAGCGTTAATTGAACATATGTGGCAAATGACATTGATATTTTATGAAAAAAAATCTCCAATGCATCAATGTTAATGTTATATACGTGATAATTTATCTTATTATTTTTAGAAAAAATAAAGAGAGAGAAATAACATGATTGGATGATATATTTAAAATTAATTGTAGACATTGTCAAGAGTAATGTCTAAAATTTAACATTGCTCTTGACAATGTCAAGCATTTAATGTGTCACATAATTATTTTAATGTGCCACATAATTACTTTTATTCCATGTGTCAATTTCTTTACTTTCAACATTGTTGAATTGGAGATGCTCTAATAGATGTTGCTTGGAATGTACTGTTCAGACTTCAACTTGTCATAAAAGTTAAAACCTATAAGGGCTGTTTGGACTAGGCTTCGTTGGGATTATGAATTCTGGTATTCAAAATCTTGAGTATTCACAATTCTGTAAATAGTATGAATCTTTGTTTGTTATAGGATTAAGAATCCTTTACTTTTTACTGTAGATGTCAAATCATGTCTGGAAAGTGGATGATATTATATTTTTATATTGTATTTGATGTCAAATCATGTCTGAAAAGTGGATGATAGTGTATTATTTATTGTATTTAGTAATATTTAATTTTTTAAACATAATGATGATGTGATAAAAGAGATGAGTGTGGGGTTAGGTGTAAGAAATGGTTGGTTGTGATTTGAAAACTAGAGTCGTAGAACAAACGAGGATTGAGATTCGGAATCTCAATCCTGACACTGGGAGTCCTAGAACAAACAACCCAATAAGCAAGTTTTAGTGGAGAAAAAGTGGCATTTTTGGCCTCTCATAATTAAATAGCAAATTTGCAATTGTCCTATAGGCGCTCATTCACTTAAGCTGATAGAGTCGGATTAAACGAGTTATCCCATTATTTTTAGCGCTCCGTACGCTTGATTGCGAACCGAGATACATTGTAAGAATCGAGATAAGATCCACAAGGGCCATGATAGTCTGTCCTTGGGATAGCAGAGCCTAGTATATTTATCTCCCCCTCTCCATATTACGAAAATGACCTTACTTCCCTTACAAATATTTTTGACATTTTATAAATGCAGATGGTAATAACCCTTCATTTTAAAGCAATAAACCAGGCACTCAGTATAAAGAAACAAATACATGGATTACAACACTATTTAATTTCTGATAGCAATTTAGACCAGCGGTGTATCCAGGAATCTTTTTTGCCCTATGCTGCCCGAATATAAATATTTTAGTAGGTTTATTTTATATTTAGTATACGAATTTTTTTGTTATACAGTCATATTATTTAACAAGAATAAATATTTTTACAGTGAAACGTCGTAGTTAACATAAATATACAGTTCAAAAAGTATGATATTTTACCTTTAAAATATGTATTTTTGTTTAAAACAATATGATTGTCTAATGGAAACCTTTCGTACGCTTAGGGTGCGTATGTAAAGATAGATTGGATAGGATTGGGTGGGATATTCCACCCGGTCATACGTTTGAAAACGTATTCATAAGCCCGGGATCTGTATCACGGCCCGGGCTCAGTCCAAGGTTCATGAGATTGAGCCATCCCGGCCGGACCCCTCGGATTGTCACATCCCATTTTGTCTTGTCAACTAAATTACACCCGTACCCTCAAATGTACCTCGCAAATGTCCATGTTGCCCTCTGTTGACTGGCTAATTACTATTACGACACAATATATTATTAAGGCAACCACACAAACCCTAGAGCATCGGGAGGAAAGGAAGAAGCGTCGTTTCGTCGAGTTTGAGGCGGACAAACCCTACACGCCACGAAGATTCCAATGAGAAAATTACCACGAGCCATTTGAGGCCTGTAGGCAATTACTGCGGTGACAAGATTCTCAGAGATCTGGAAGAGGTTCGTACCTGCTCTTGTTATTCATTTTGTTTCGTTTTAACTTTTTGTTGATGTTCAATGGAATGAGTCGTTTTCCTAAGGATTGGTATTTAAAAGGCCTTATATGAGTGTCGGTTTAGGATTGTTCTTTTTTTTTGTTTTTTGATTCTTTTATTTTTTTCCTTATTTTTTGATATCAATACACATTTGTACATGGTTTCGGTTACGTTGATCGGAGTTCCGTCTAATTTATGCAATATTGTTAACTTCCTTAATAAATATATTATCTACACGCCATAATCGGGTTTGTATTGTGCTTGCAGGTGTGGCAGTTCAATTGTTGTTCGAATACACTTTCGAACTGGGCTTGGGTGAGCTGTAGGTTGTTGGTGGGTCGGTTCTTCATTTATGGTTACACACAGGTATGTGTGTAACGTGCTTTGTGTTAGTGATCATTGCGTTTCTTCAATTGTGTGGATATAAGTTACTGTGAAACCTGAATATTTTAACATGCCGCTTCTCTATGCTCATTACAAGTAGAAAATAGTTAAACAGTGAATGTTACATGAATCTGATGAATGTATTCTTGTATTTGCACAAACTTAGTTGTGAATTATGTTTCGGATAAATGAGGATTAGAAACAAGGTCTTTGCTTGTGTTTGTGTGGTCATTTGAAATCATGATTACTTGACTGTGGTACGTGATTAATTCATCTATATTGGGTGTGAGGCATAACAGGAACTCGTAATCGGGGTGTATAAAATGATGCTATTATGGGAAAAAAAGGATGTGATTGCCGATAAACAACTCATTACCGACAGTTTTCTATAACATAGAATTCGTAGTGTTCAAGATTAGACAATGTTATTCGGTCAACATGCTGAAGATAAAATGAAACCTGAAACAAGTTAAAATTATGTAACAAGGTCAAACACAAAATTTTAAAGGTGATTGTGAATAGTAATTGTTGACACTTGGAAAATAAGTCTAACGGGTCGAATGGGGATTGATGATGATTTAACAAATAAAGTAATTAAAATGGTAAAAAAAGCAAAAAAGAAAAAGAAAATCGTAGGTTGTTGACACTTCCTAATACTTCTTTCTTTGTATTAACCTTGAAAACAATAATATAATTAACGCTCTCAAGTAGAGATTCACTGTATGGCATTGTTCTTATGTCTGATATGGGAGAGTTTATTATTACAAATTTGATGTGGCTAAAATCTCGATACAACAATTTCCTTCTACGATACATAACCAGCCTTTCATTACCCCAAACACATAACGAAACAGATCATGCTTATGTTAGGAATTTATGTTTCAATTTTTTATTTTATTCAAGTTGGCAGTGGGAGTACTACCTAATACTGGATTTTTCCTGTTGTTCTAAATCACCACTTTGACATAGATAAGACAATACGGGCCATGGAGCTTAGTGAGGATGACATTGAGCTGGCTTTGATCATCGGAATCACTTTAAAACTGATAAAAACATTTTTTATGCTCGTTTTTGTGTATAAAAAAAACTTTCATGTCAACGCACCGTAAGCATCGTAGATCCCTTAACAGCGTACGCAAACCACTTGTTGAAAGGCTACCACTTCAGATTTCACACTTACGCAGACTAGTTGACATAAGTGACATGACTTGTGTCGAACAACTTCGAATGGATAGGAATACATTCGGTAGGTTGTGTTATCTATTAGAGAATGTTGGGGGTTTATTGCCCTCTCGTGATATTCTAGTTAGCGAACAAGTCGCATTATTTCTGTCTGTGTTAGCCCATCACCAAAAAAATCGTGTTGTCAAACATGCCTACATTCGGTCCGGACAGACAATAGCAAGCACTTTCATCTTGTCTTGGATGCGGTTCTAAGGCTGCATCCTCTACTAGCCGTTACCCCCAGAGAGATCAATGAAGGTTGCACCGATGTAAACTAGAAATGGTTTAAGGTACATTCCAACAACACTAACAAACTTAATGAAACCTTAGAACCTTTAAACAAATATACTATTCGTAACATCTATTTCATTAATTATTCTCTCTGTCTAAATGCGTAGGGCTGTCTAGGTGCATTGGACGGAACATATTTTCAAGTTCAGGTGCTTTTTAGGGAAAAGGCCCGTTACCGAAATCGCAAAGGCGATGTGTCTGTAAATGTCCTAGGTGTTTGTGACCCCAGTATGAATTACATATTCATTCTCACCGGTTGGGAGGGATCAGCCGCAGACAGCCGTGTGCTACGAGATGCAATCACTAGACGAAATGGTTTGAAAGTACCCAATGGTAAATAAACCAATTTCCACCACCTTATATATATCGTATGTCATTAGCTTTATTCTATAAACTTCATATCACACAAATTGGAATAAATCAGAATCTTAACCTAACTTTGAAATAATTCCAGGACGATATTATCTGTGTGATTGTGGTTACACGAATGGTCCGGGGTTTCTTGCACCTTATAGAGGTGTTAGGTATCACCTAGATGAGTGGGATAGTGGTGCTGAGGGTCCTAAAAATTACAAAGAACTCTACAATTTACGTCATTCAAAAGCTTGTAACACTATTGAGAGGTCGTTCGGGATACTTAAGAAGAGATGGGCTATCCTTCAGAGTCTTGCATTTTATAACATTGCAACCCAAAATCGAATGATCATGGATTATTGTTTACTCCATAATTTCATCCGTACCACTATGGCCGTAGACCCAATTGAGGCTCGGTCGATGCCTCATCACCTGGTGCTGCAGATGCAGATGCGACTCTGCAAGAATTCGTAGATCAAGTGCAGCCGTCTGAGGAGTGGACAAACTGGCGAGATGCGCTTGCGGAGGCCATGTACGAGGAGTGGAGGAGTGTATCTTAGATCGGAGATACACTTAGATCGAGATTTTACGTCTGCAATACACGCTACCATGTAGTACTCATATATTTTTCTTTTGAATTTGTCCAGGGGAATGCTCCATAGTTTGACGGTTAATCATCTTATCATTCATGCAAACACTTAGACATAAGGTTGTGATGTTTTGATCAAGATGTAAACTTATGCGAGTAAAACCCGTACGTTAAGTGAATTATTCCCTTTTCATGTTGTTTCTATTGGAAACTCCCAAGTTATTTTTGTGAACTATTTCTGTGTGCTCGTATTGCTTCTGTCATGTTGTAGTAGTTATTAACATGCGCATTGATTGGGCGAGAAAAAATTCGATGGATAGTATCACCATCACCGATCTAGTAGTGAAGGAATGGAATCATCGGCAAGCTATGCGAAACCTTCGTCGGGTCGTTCGAGTCAAAGGACGTGGTCCGTTGAAGAGGAGCTCATTATGATTCAGGGATTGAAAGACCTTGTCATGCGTGGGTGGAAAGCAGACAATGGTTTCAAGGCGGGTTACGCTTTCATCCTCGAGAAGCATATGGGTCAACATTTCCCGGGTACCGACATCAAAGCGGAGCCCCATATAACCTCGAAGATGCACGTGTGGAAAAAATTCTACGGGTCCCTAAGCCTCATGTAAAGTCGTTCTGGGTTTGGATGGAATGACTCGAGTAACATGATCACGGTAGAGAGCGAGGACATATGGGCTGAACATGTGAAGGTTCGGGCACGAACAAGTTAAATTTCAAAAATCTCTTTTTCTAACTGTGGTACTTGACATAATCCTGGCGTTTTGCAGTTTGATCCCAACTTCAAGTCCATGAGGTATAAGACGTGGCCGGACTTCAAAGATTGGATTGACATATTCGGGAAGGACAGGGCTACAGGAGAGAATGCACAAGAATTTGCGGATACGATGACTGAGCCAGGTACTAAACAACAACTGAAAGAAGGATTAAGTGCACCAGATGTGTGCTTGGATCAGGACATTCCTGGTATGGAGGCTGACGATAATTCTGGCATTCAAGCTGAAGGTAGCTCTGCACCCACGATGAAGAATCCGAGAAAACGAAAGTCCATTGATGCATTGGAGGAGCGCTTTCTGGATCTGATGGAGTCGTTCTATGCCAAAACTGAGGGACATCTAAGAGAATTGGCTCGACGCATTGGTTTTTAGCATTATGCAAAAGAACAACGTAAGGCCGTGTTCGATGTTCTGAATCAAATGCCTTTCCTGACCATAGAAGATAAATTAGCTGTGTCGAAGCTATTCTGCAAGAACAACGAGGATCTAAAACTTTTTCTCAGTATTGGCGATGAGTACAAGACGATGATGGTGAAGATGATGCTAGAGGGACGCCTTTGACTCAGAAAAACTGATTTTGTGATGCGGTGTAGTGGCTACTAGGATTAATTCCTAACAAACTCGATTATTTTTGGACTTTGGATGCAATTTAACGAATATGTTTAGGTTACAACCTTATGTATGTATGTTCCCTTTTGGTGCAACCCTGAATAGGTATCAGGTTTTCCAGGTTCATGTTTTGAAGGGTTATGATTTGTGTGAATGTACGTTGAAACCATCACTTTAACTATAGGTTTTACCACCTTAATAGGATATTGAAAAAAAATGGTTACTTTCAAATTTATGGTTGACTATGGCAATCTAGGCCCACGAGTGGTACCTTGAAAAGGAGTTTACATAAGTTTATTCCCATTTATAATATGCACATATAAAGAATATCACTTTAACATTGCATTAAATATCACCCTTTAGTTTTTATCTGTACTTCAATAGCAGTTAGTGCTATGTAGTTATGGCCATTTATGCAACATGAAGAGTGCTCAATAAGGGAAAGATTCCGGGTGAATACATTATTTCTGTCATTAATGCAATATATTCAAAAAAATAGCCTAATGGTGATGCTTCAACTGCCAACCACCACCCACCTCATTTATGTGCATCACTCACAGAATATATATATACGTAACCCCTTTCATTTCTGGTTTCAAGTGTTTAGAGTTGGTTACATTTGTAAAAGTTGTGGTACGTGATTTGTACATATTTATATGTGATTTTCATGTATTTTTGCATTGTATGTTGTGCGCTTTTAGGGTGTTTAGGTTTATCTTTTTATCGTTTTATTCCTTTTGATGTTTTTCGTCTCGTTTGGTGTTTAATGTGTTTTTACTTTATTTTATATGAAATAATCTAATTTTGTTTTATTTTGGTGTTATAGCTCGAGAAGACGAAGATTGGATAAGCAATGTGCTGTGCTGACTCTGGGTACCAGTCTGACACTGGGTTACCCAGTATCCAAGTCATGCTGACACTAGCTGCCGTAGCCTGGCTCGCGCGACTGACGCACCGTCGATGCACCATCGACGCAAATGTTCTGTTGCGTCGATCCTAGCTCTGTCGATCGATGCACTGCCTGGTTAGTTCGGTCTTGCTCCAAGAAGAGGGAAAAGTACAGAAACCAGTTTACTACTGGAGCAAGATCTTACACGACGCCGAGGTGAGGTATGTGGAGATAGAGAGGGCAATGTTAGCCCTGGTAGGTACAACTCAGAAATTGCGCCCATACTTCCTCTCCCATAGCATAGTCGTATGAACCAACCTTCCATTAAAAGCTATAATAAACAAGCCAGAGGCATCAGGAAGGTTGGTCAGATGGATTATAGAGCTTAGTGAATTCGATGTTGAGTTCGAAGCCGGAACATCAATCAAGGCTCAGGCCTTAGCTGATTTCATGCAAGAAATGACCGGTCCTATTGGTGAGCTGAAGGAATGGACAATTTTCACGGATGGCTCTGTCTGTAACCAGGGCTGTGGAGCTGGAATTGTCTTAATGGATCTAGCAGGCGTGTCCACTGAGTTCGCCGTCCGGTTGAATACAACATTTTCCAATAATGCTGCCGAGTATGAGGCCCTCTTAAGAGGGATTCAGATGGCGAAAGACCTGGGTGCAGAGCAGGTGTGCGCTAGGGTGGACTCTCAGCTCGTTTGCAAGCAAATCAGTGGAGAGTTCGAGACGAGGGAGGAAAATATGCAGAAATATTTGGCTAAGTTTAGAGAACTCGCCAGAGTTATGAAAGGCTTAACGGTCCTACAGATTCCTAGGGAGGAAAACGGAAGAGCTTATTTCTTGGCGAAGATAGCTAGCTCGGCTACAGATTGTCAGGAAAAGGTGATTACTCTACTGAAGGCAGACGGAGAGTTTGGGACTGACCAGGTTTGCACAGTCATTGAAAAAGAGGATTGGCGCTCCTCTATAAAGGTATATCTAGAGCAAGGGGTCTTGCCAGAGGATAGGAGGGAAGCGGCAAAGATACGAACCAGGGCTGCCAGATTTTGCTTAATCAAAGGAGAGCTGTTCAAGCGACGATTTGGCCAGCCTCTTTTAAGATGCCTGGGCCAGGCAGAAGGAGCTCTGGTACTTAGAGAAATCCATGAGGGGTGTTGTGGCAACCAAATGGGCGCTAGAGCTCTGTCAAGAAAGATCTTATGGGCGGTTCTGGCCAGGCCTACGAATAGAGGCAGAGGATTTTGTACGAAAATGCGAAAAATGTCAAAAGAATTCATCACTAATACACAGGCCTGCAGAAGAACTCATGACAATGAGCTCTCCTTGTCCATTCGCCAAGTGGGGGATCAATTTAATTGGCCCCTTCCCCATGGCTCCCGCCTAGAAGAAATTTTTAATAGTCGCGATCGACTACTTTAGCAAGTGGGTAGAGGCTGAAGCATTGGCGAAAATTACAGAGGATGGTGTCATGAAGTTCTTATGGAAAAATATCTTTTGTAGATTTGGTGTCCCTAGAATCCTGGTTTCAGATAATGGTACCCAGTTTATGGGAGCCAGAATCAGAGCTTGGTGTGCAAAAATGAGAATTGACCAGCACTTCACTTCTGTTTACCATCCTCAAGCTAATGGTCAGGTCGAGGTTACCAATCGTATACTAGTACAGGGGATCAAGACCAGATTGGAAAGAGCTGGGGGTAGATGGGTGGAAGAGCTGACTGCAATTCTGTGGGCTTACAAAATTAATCCTAAGGAAAGCACTGGGGAGACGCCTCTTAGTCTGGTCTATGGTATGGACGCTTTGGTGCCTGCTGAGATTAGCATATAAACTCATCGAATACAGAACTTTGTTGAGAAGCAAAACGAGTTATTGATGCAAGATGCTCTGGATTTGATTGAGGAGAGAAGAGACAGAGCAACCGCCAGAATGGCACACATCAAGGGGCGTATAAAGGCGATATATGTCAGATCTGTTGTAAAAAGACAATTTCAGGTGGGAGATCTGGTTTTGAAAAGATCTGATTTAGGAAAAGCCAAAGGAAAGTTGGATGCTGCATGGCAGGGACCCCTTCGAGTTACCCAAGTCTTAGCTGGAGGAGCTTATAAGCTGGAAGAGCTAGATGGGACAGCAATCCCCCGTGCTTGGAATATTACCAATTTACGAAAATTTTACACATGATTGTAATTTTTTGACTTTTATTTATTTGGTTGAAAACTGACAATCAGGTCAGGAAAAATCGAGGACATCCGTCCTTAGCCAATCCTGGCTTAAACTGACAATCAGGTCAGGAAAAATCGAGGACATCCGTCCTTAGCCAATCCTGGCTTAAACACGTACTCAAGTTTGTGATGCATAAGGAAAAACCTGCAATTTTATTCAACCAAATAAATAAAAGTCAAAAAATTACAATCATGTGTAAAATTTTCGTAAATTGGTAATATTCCAAGCACGGGGGATTGCTGTCCCATCTAGCTCTTCCAGCT
>BMAC01001273.1:0-59808 GCA_014905375.1 Phtheirospermum japonicum | reverse complement strand
TAAGCCAGGATTGGCTAAGGACGGATGTCCTCGATTTTTCCTGACCTGATTGTCAGTTTAAGCCAGGATTGGCTAAGGACGGATGTCCTCAATTTATCCTGACCTGATTGTCAGTTTAAGCCAGGATTGGCTAAGGATGGATGTCCCCAATTTTTCCTGACCTGATTGTCATTTTAAAGCCAGGATGTGCTAGGACGGCTGCCCACGGTCTTCCTGACCTGATTGTCAGCTCAAGTCAAAATGGGCTAAAGACGAATGCCCCGATTTACCTGACCTGATTGTCAGCTAGAGTACACGAGCAAAGAATGAAGCCTTATGAGGTAAGTTCTGAATTGCTAACGCTGATATAAGCATAAGTTGAACGATTTGAGCAGGCCAAAAACCGATTCAAAGTTTATTTGAGCAAAACTGATAAAACACGTATGATAAGCATAAAATTCACATATTTCATTAACTGCTAGAAAACACAAAAAGCGGGTTGCACACACCCTCCAGGAAGGTGGGCAACTTTGATTACAATAAATTGCAGGAAATAAAAGAGATAAAACCCAGACATTTATCTGGGTGAAGACCTCCGATTTGAGGCCAAAACTCGGCGAACGCGCCAAAGCTCACGCTCTGTCTCATGCAGACGGCGGCGATACTTGTCGGACCGCTCCGCAAGAGCATGAGCTTCGCCAGCAACGACGGTCAGGCAATTTACCGATTCGGCCAAATTCGCCTTCTCTTCTTGCAGTTGGCGATTAACTTGTCGGAGCCCGGCCCATTCTATTTTATAATGACGCTTCTTCTGCCTCTTCCTCTCCAGAAGGCGATAAAGATAGCCGATTTTTTCCTTGAGCAAGACCAGTTGATCGGAAAGCTTGAATTTCTTTACAACCAGGGAGATGTTTTTTCTCTTCAACGTATTGAGTTCTTCGATCAAAGGAGAAGAAGACATTTTTCAGATGAATGATGAAAAAATGAAGCATGCATATACGTATTTATAAAGAAGACAAGCACGTGCCAAGGAATAAAAGTACTAGGGTTTCCGAAAAGCCAGGAAACCCTAGAAGGCCAAAGGTCGTAATAAGACAAAACACATTTATTATTGATCAAAGACATTTCAGTACAAAGATATTTTGATAAACAAAATAGAACAGATCAGCCACAGGCCACAACTACAGATCTGTCTCTAAGAAAACATAAAGAAGGAGAATTAAGCAGACAGGCTTCCCGGACAGCACGAGCTACATTGCAGATTGGCTGACCCCGCTCTTCCTCACGCCTGATCTGGAGCTTGAGACACCTCAGCAAAATCTTTCGCGAGCTGCGTAGACTCTTCCAAATCACCCAAGTTGGCGAAGGTTGGGGAATTGGCCACCACCATCGCCAGCGTTGGGTTGGGGGGAGGAGAAGACGCCGAGGAAGAGGAACAAAAGGTCTGGCGAATGTGGTCAGCAAAAGTCAGATCGTCCAGCAGATGGAGGCGGTCGTCTTCGGCAACATAGGTGAAGGAGGTAGGCTCGGACGCGCCAGTGATAGGGGAAGCTCGGTCAAAGGGCAGAGAAGGATTCTCGGATATCCATTTGGCATGATCATCCACGCCGAGAAGGAAGAATGCCTCCGCCTCAGGAACCAGCAGGTCATAAAGCTCAACCGATTCTAGAAAGGCTGGCGCGTGGTAGCTCGAGTTAATTGGATCAGGCGCAGACCTTCTTCAGAGTTCAGGAATCCGAGCCTCCCTTTTGCCTCTCCTTCCGTGAGATCCTTGACTTCTCCATCAGCCTCGCCTTCAGCCCTGGCCTTCTTGGCTCTCTCCTTGACCTTTTTGAGCTCTTCCTCGTGCAAGATGGCCTGAGCACGGGCCCTGCCCTCCGCCTCCTGCTGCGCCGTCTTTGACTCCTATAACTCCTCCTTAACCGTAGCCAGCTCTGCTTTGAGCATCTCTACCTCGCCGTCAAGACCATGATACTTGGCCAACAGCTCCTTCCCCTGTTTCTTCAAGAGCTCAATCTCCACTTTCAGATCTGTTTGCCGTAAAGAACTGCGCGTTCGGGCTAGCAGAGAAGCTCTGAACACCACCGTCTAAAGGGGTAGAGCAGAGGAAAGTTAGCCGAAACTTGTGAAAAGGGGATAACGAAGGGACATGTGGTAAGTGCTTTACCTGTGCCTTGGATCGGCAGAAGGACTCCACCAATTCAGGATCGGACATCTTATCCATGGTCCGGCGATCAGCGGCAGGAGCTAAGCCTATCATGAACTGCCTAGCTACTTCACCTGGGCAGTTCAGGACAGACCTGTTGAAGAAGATCTGGTTAGGGTTGGAGGGGATCTGGAAGGCCTGAGGGATTACCTCAAGGATGACTTCTGGATCAGACCTCTTTCTCTTTCGCCTTCGCAGCTGCTCTTCCCCAGGATCTTCAGAAAATGAGATCACTTGGATTGGGGCTCCCAACTCAGGCGCGGCTCTCCTTGCTGGCTCTGGATTTTTCCTCACTGTCCCAGAGGGAGGGACAGTAGCAGGAGTTGCCTGGGTCTGCCCCTGGGATGGATCTAAAGGGAGTGCTGCCAAGGTAACATCCTCCAAGGTGGGAGAAGCTCTGGAGGATTCTCCCAACAGGCTCTTTTGACCAGCCCTGGTGGCTTTCTCTGCCTTGGCTTCCAAGCGCGCCTTCAACATATTTACTGGAACAGGAAGATAGAGCTGTTAGTACTCATTAATGACGAAGTTACAAGGATAAATGAATAGTCAACATGAAATAATACCAATGCGATCTGGTAGAGGACCGCTCTGTTGTTGGGTTATGAAGAAGGTTTAAGAGATCAGGTTTCAGGACTTTAGGGATGTCCATGGGCTTGGAGTTGAGGGTTGCTATTTTTTGGGCTACGTGTGGGGGCCTATCACCCCGGGGTAGGGAGGTCTGCTACGTCAGGAGATTAATGGAGACAGGAGAAAAACCCCAATCTCCAGAACACTGGCCGAAGAAGAACTTCTTCCTCCAGGCCTTGTGGGATGTAGGCAGACCAAACAAGAAATGAACGACTGGTCTGCCAGAGAGATACAAAAAGCCCGAAGAACTCTTAGCCAAAAAGAGAGAGTGAAAGAGTTGGGTCGTGGGAGTTATTCTAGAGTATTGGGCCGCCAGATGAAAACCCGCCATTACCCGGAAAGCATTCGGAAGAAACTGATGTACCGAAATCTAGTACATCCAAGAATAGCAAGGAGAAAAGGGTGAACAGGGAGACTTAAGCCAGCGTGGAACTGATCCACGTAGAAGGTTAAGTGTTGCAGCGGGGGAGCGGAAGCTCTCTCGTCCGATGATGGACTGGTAAAGATAAAATCATTGGTAATATTAAAGGTGGCTCGGATGTCTCGCAAGGTTTGATTACTAACTATGGAAGAGATATTGTCAGAAGGAGGATTCGGAGGAACTACTGGGGGTCTCCCTATGAAGGTTACCGGAAGTTCCTCCTGAGAAGCCGCCGGAGGCGACTCTGAAGAAGAAAAATGTACAGTAGAGGTAGAGTTCTCCGGCGCGGCGGATGAACTCCTCTCGGTGGAATCAGATTGAGAAGGAACTACTGACATGATTAAAAGGGGGATGAGAGAGTACCTGTTTATAAGATAGTGAAAGCTGGACGAAAGTGGAGCGGAGTTGTAAAAGTCGCCGGAATTTTGGAGAAGGAGAGAATTCAGGACGCTTGGAAAATAGAATTTGAAAAGTGAAGGGAAAGAAGGAATATGGTGGGACAAAAAGAAAGTTGATGAATTTGAAAATCGGAAATCGAGGAGGGCGGGATTTGATGGGATACCCGCATTTAATGCAAACAGTACTTTACGTGGTGAGCTGGAGCGTCAACCGCCCTAGGTCAAATCACACGCCACCAAGTTGTCAATTACGGAAAAGACGTGTGGGAATAGGGACCGTTTGGGAAAGCAAACCGACACCACTAATGCCGATAATTAGGGCTGTTTGGCAGGCGGATATCTCAGGATTCCCTCATTACGAGAAGTCATAAAAGACAGAATGGCCTCATTTATTTCGAAAGAGCTTTGGGATATTACCGATCTACCCCAACTATTTGAGTGGAGGAGTTAATAGGGCAACATATACGCCAGACCTGGTTTGGGGTAGCTCTGACTCAGAGTAGTTAGATAAATTAAGTGAGGGCTAGAACATCTCTGTCTCAGAGAAAGATCTAATTAACCCTCCCGATAAAACAAAATGTCAGGAAGAGGTGGTTATCGCTCGGGATCCCTCCTGACTTAGCTATCTTGAAGAGATCACTAAAAGCTTGAAGATTATGCCAAACTGAAGTTTCGGGGACTGAAGTTTAGCCTGGTCTGGGTGAAAGACCTGATTAAGTCCTCTAAGGAATATAGCTCGTCCTCATTATAGCAAGATTTGACCTGTTGAACGGCAGAGACACAATAGGAAAGAAGAGCTGGATCACGACAGTTCTGGTTCCTTGAATTCTGCTGGAATCCTAGAGAGCTGAAATAATACGGACTGAGAAAGACCTGGAACAAGGAAGACCTGACTAGAGTCAAGTCTGATATTAATACCGAGGTAATACAGGAGAAGGAAATAAGGAAGGCCTGGAACAGGGGAGACCTGTTTCCTAGATTCCCGGCAAAGAGACAAGTGGGACCACTTGTCAGAATTGGTTGCCGAAATGGCCCTTGATTCGCGGCATGTGCTCCTGAGATCTCGGCTGGGGTCCCCACTAGGAGAAACTATAAATATCTCAGCCCCAAGGCTGAGAGAGGTATGTCATTCTCCTTAAGCATTCTTTCTTATTTTCTGGAAAAACACCTCAAACGCTTACTGACTTAAGCATCGGAGAGGTGTCCAATGGAAAACCACTGGTGGTCCTTTCTAACTCGTGTTTGTGGTGTAGGTTTGGGAAGCTCTTGGGTTTTTTCAGGTGTTATTCCGGTAGTCAACTTTTTGGGCTGAAACAGAAGTCTTCATGTTCATGCTTTGGTTTCATGCTTGGGCTGAAATTATGTTGTTGATCATGATGATGCTTGTTGGCTAAGTTTATCGGTCTAGTGTGCTTAGGGTTGTTTAGAACTATCGGGATTGACAACCCCGATCGTGGAGACGATTCCGGCGACTAGACCCTCGCTTTTATTAATCATTTTTAAAAGCTTTTTAATTTCATTGCTCGTAGATGTTAGAAAACTCCAAATCTTATTTGATCGCGTGTTTAGTTAAGTCTTTATTTTCATTTCTACGTGCGTAAAATTGAACACTGAAGTAGTTTTTGATTAGTCTTCCTTGTGATTCGACTCGAGTCAGCTTATCGCCTACAATAGCTCCGTTCTCTTGCGGACGAGCTTTTTATTTTTAAAGCAAAAAAGTTCGATTCAGTACGTAGGTTGGTCCTTGAATATTTAGGTTGTTGATTATATTTATATTTCACGTAGTTTTTGTCATTTGTGTGCACAGGACGTGAAGATGGTGTTGACGAGAAATCAGCGTGTGTGTGGAATGTGGCATAGACCACTATGGCGCAAGGACAAGGAATCAGCTTGCTACGACCTCTTCTTCGAGATTTCCGTGCGGGTTGGTAGTGTTCATGACCTCGACATGTTCAATAGCATATGGTCGTTGCTTGCAGAGGAGATGTCCGAGAAGATGAATAAGGATTACACTATGGAGGCAGTGTGTTCGAAGATCCACCTGCTCAAAACTCATTTCAATGCATTTGTACGACTATGGAGGCAGTGTGGTCGTAAATGATACCTATTTCACGCACAACGAGCAGGTAATACGAATTCTCAACCGACCACTCAGTTCAAAAGCTTTGATATTAAAGAAAAAATTTCCGTACTCAACCATTTTTTTACGTGGTGTGCACCAAAGGAGAGCAATATTGACCGGTGCTTTTGAATCAAAGGATTCCCTTTATACCGCAAGTGCAACGAGGTTTTCGTTCGGAAGTGCACATCAGAGATTGACTTCGGGAATGATCTAAATGACCAACCAGGTTTGACCATCGCGAACCCCTTACCGAATCCATGCGTGACCCCTACTGGAACACCGAGAGCGAGGACTGCGACTGTGAAATCCTGGACCCTTTCTCGATGGATGTGAACTTGGAAAGTGGACTAGGGCACCCATACGGTTCTGACTCATCGGACGACGTCGATGATGATGTCCATGATCACTCCATCATAACCGACTAATGCATTTTTTGACTTACTCAATTACGCCCTCCCTGGGTTTAAGTTCTCTGTTGCTTTGCTTGGTGTTTGAACATTTTGGCAAACTTATGCTTTATCCTTTATCTGGTTATCGGTTTAGTACTCGTGGTTCGGTTATCGGTTATGTTGGTTGACATGGATCTTTGGTTTATGGTGTGTGGTTGTGTGGTCTTTTTCTTTTTCTGGTTTTTTGCTTTGCTTTCAATTGTTATGATTTGTTAGAAGAATTTGTTTCCAATGATTTTGATGTGTAATATATTTCGGAAAACTTGTATTGGGCTCGTTGGTTTACTCGTTAAATTATTCATAGGTAGTAGTTCTTTATCGCTTATTGCAAATATTCTTAGACTTGGCGCCCATAACAACAACTAAGAAAACGATTCAAAGTCCGGCCACTAAAAATAACAAGTTGGCACATGCTGCTGTGCCATCACTAGTGAAAGAAAATGAAAAAGAAAAAGATTAGGCATTATTCGATCCTCTACATGATGTCGACCTCGCGTCACGGGGGATACATTTGAGTCTGGTTGGTGTACGAGTGCCTGGAACATGGGTGATAGTATTACATTCCGACTCAGCTAGCGATTGGTTCACCGAACTTTCAGACACGAGCTCGCTTCCCTCCGAACTTGAGCTACCAGATTCTTCCAATACAATCACCTCAACCATCCAGCTTCCACATGCTAGCAGTCCAGTTGCTGGTGCCGTGAGGACATCATACATCCCCCGAAACAGAACCTGAAGTTTATCCCAATCCGGATCTCCATACAATACGTACACTCGAGCGAGTTCTTCTTTCTGTTACAAAATATCATTACATATTTTTCGAAAAAAATTAATCTTGAATACTTCATCTCAATTGCGTGGAACCGTATAGGTAGAGGATTTAAAGAGGGGGGAGTCAATACGTAGATCGGGTGTACATTACCTCAATCGGCTCAACCCATACGTGCGTAGGAGCACTCATCATATTATAGTACGCATCTCGACGAACACAATGTTTTCGAAGGTCCCACCGGAACACCCGAAAATGACCACGAAGTAGGTTAAGCTTGTCGTCACATTTGTCGTAGGTGAAGCCTTGACCCAGCTCCTGGTTGAGTTTGTTGGTTGCGTATTGAATAGCATTTGTGGAATTTTCGCCCGGCCTGAATATTCCAGCCTCCCTTGCTTCAATAATCCCATTGATAAAAGTTTTATCGACGGTAGGTGTCCAGCGAGACGTGTACAGAGAATCTTCTTGTTTCTTGGGGAAAGGATTTGGTTGGTTTGAACTTTCGCTTTCCCCTTGCCTAAATATGTTCATGTTGCAGGGGTGTTTGTTGGATTCGTATTTCTCAAGAACAAATTTATCCATATAAATAAGCTTATACAAGTTGGGGGATGAGGATGAGATACAACAATAATGCACTTAAATTCAATGGAAATCATTGCTAGTATGAAACAGCCATTACGTATCAGGGAATATGTCCCACCCAAAATGATGGGTTTTGTTGTTGAATTTTTCACTCATTAAAGCCTGCACAATAGCTGGAAGAACCATGTCCAAAAAGGAATATATTCTTTTTTTGTCATTCAAAAACAGTGAACTCATTTGGACAACAACTGGGCTCCACATAACTCAAAATCTTGCAACTTATGCACTAAACTTGACAAAGTACATGCCAAAGTACGCAATCGGACATGGCTCTCCAAATGTAAAATAAAAGACATATGTTAATTCACGTAAGCATCATTACACGTTACTGCGAAGAAATCCATGTTCATGATGACACCATAATAACAATAACAAAATGATGTATCACCTCGTAACCGAGAATTTAATACACAAGATGGAACCTATACCATTAACCACGTCAAACATGCAGATTCCAATCACCGCGTTAACAAAAGCAACAACAAAATAAAATAGAGAACCCATGCGAAATGCCTCGAAAGTTGGTTTTGACATGCATGTTTCTTATACATTGTTGATTTCGCCTGGACGCTACTCATTTCATTACGCAACTGGCCAATTGTAGTTCTCAGCTGCTCGTCGGAGTAATGATCTACCAAAATGAAAAAACTACATTTCATTTCCTGCAACACAAAAGGATTCAAATGCATAAATGTTGCTTCACATAATAAAAAACCTAATAACCTATTCGACAACATACTAATTTAGAATAGAAACAATGAAGGAATATTTATAATAACGTACCCCTCTGACAGGGCAACTCAAGAATCGCCGATCTGAATTCTTGGACGTCCGCGAGGTCAACACCCAAATGGGGAGTTCACAATAGCATTCGGTGGGGAGATCCCTATGACAAGTCGAACACTTCAACGAAACATTCCGCTGCTAAGTGGACGACGAACCATAAGAGGTGCTCATTTGCCCGGATAATGTCCCACCCAATACAAACCAACAGCAATGTGACCAAAACAACAATATCCCCACAGTAGAAACTGTTTTGCATGTAATCGTTGTGGTTTTCCTAGTATTTTTAGTTAGGGTGTAGCGTTGTTTATAGTCGTTTTGAGTCGTTTATTCTAGTTCTTAGGTTATTTTATTGTTAGTTTTCTTTTTGTCTTTAAGAGTACAATATGTGAGATGTTTGTGCTATTTTTGGGTTTTTAAGTTTGAATTCTTGTTTTGTAGGTGGCTAAAAGGATTACATTCGCTTGGTGGATGTCTAAGTTGCGTAATACAAGTATAAATCCAAAACCACTTGTGCCATTTGCATCCACCTTATACCATTGGAAAGCTGAGAGATATATCCAAAACTATTATGTACAATTCCAAGTTTTGAGTCTAAGAGTGGTATAAAGCAGCTTTAAGTGGAGACAGTTTGTCGTCGCCTCGCTTATGGCAGGTTTTGGTGCGGAGCCCATAACTCTCGGAGTAAAATTCCAAATGACACAAATAAAACCCCAGATGATATCCAAGAGGAAGGGCTAAATTTCATATTAAGACATCGTTGACTGATTCCGTATATTTGTCAGTCGATCGACTGCTCGGCAGAGAGTTTGGTTGTTTGAGACTGGCCAGTCGATAGACTGCTTTGTCAGTCGATCGACTGCGGCACTGAGACTTCGGGATTTTCGAGCGTTCTTGACGGTTTTTCCCCTACAAACAACTATAAAAAGCCTACATCTTGCACCTATGAAGATATCACTCCCTTCCCAACCCTAACTTGGGTTTGGGATCAAAATTACTCTCAAGCTCTTGGATAATCTTCTCTCTTAGGTTTTAGGTTGGATCTCAAGATTTTATGTAATTTCTTTTCCTAGTTTTAGATTTACTTTCATGCTTGGCCTTGGGTTTGTAAGCCTAAAAAGAATCCAAATACTCCTTTGGATTGTTACTTTTGATGCAATTATATCCAAGCTTTGTTTGATTTCTTAATTCAAGTAAGTGTCCTTTCAATTTAATGTTTTGTGCTTTACTTCCATGCTTGTTCTTCATTTCCATGCTTTGTTCTTCATGTTATGCTTTTTGTCTTAGCACCTTGAATTATTGTTAGATCTTAAGAATTGGATGGAATCTAGATGAGGGAGACATATAGATCATAGATCAAGTCTTAGATCATCTTGATTTTGAGTTGTTCTTGTGCTTTATTTGCAATTTTATTTTCATGCATTGTTTCATGCTTAAATCCTAGATCTACTCTTTATTGCTTGTTATTTTCCTTAAAGTTTTAAACTTTCATGTCAACTTTTCTTGCTCTTTATATCCATGCTTTCAATTTTTTCTTATTAGCATTATTTAGGATTTTATGCATAGTTGTACCTTGTGCATGCATGGTTGTACTTGGTGAAACAATGCTTGTTTTTACTTGTTTTCATTATTTGCTTGCATTTTCATATTAAGGCATCCGACGAGGCATCCGACCAACTTGCATTTCAATTCCTTAGTGTAGTTTAGATAGTTTATTTGCTTTATTTTCATTTACCTTTTATTTTCCAAGCTTGAAAAACATTGATTCCTTCAATTGAATTGATTCCCGATAATACCAAGCCATGAACTCGTTGATTCATTTCAACACCACTAAAACTCTACAAAAAAAATGGCGCCGTTGCGACTCGGCTTGGTTAAGGCTTTCGATTTTATTGTCGCTTCATTGTGTTTTTAGCTTTCTTTGTTATTTGACGTTTTTGTTCGTATGTTAGGTTCGTATAGCTATGGTGGAAACATTCCCAACATGGGAGGGCATGGTTCAAACCATGTTGGGAATGGGATGTATAATGGATTTGGAAACGTGGGAGGGCATGGTGCAAACCACGTTGCCAATGGTGGATTCGGCTATGGTCAACCCAACATGGGAGGGCATGGTGCAAACCATGTTGGGTCGAGCGGCTTCTTGGGTTCAAACGGTTCGTATGGAGGTTACGGAGCCCCTACTCCTCAGATTTCGAATATGTATGATGGAGGCTTTGTTAATCCAAATGGGATCGTTAGTAACCAAAATCCGAATTCCACTCCGTATGGAGGACATGGCGCTACCAATCACTTCCCAAATATGCACAATCTGACATTCAGTCCATATGGGGGTTTTAATGCTCCCAACCAATGCACGAACATGTATGGAGGTCAAACTCTGATTCCTGGCTCGTTAGGTGTTCCCCGAATTCCCCCTTTAACCGCTAAAGATCACGAGGATTATGCGTTGTTTGGAGGTCCGAGCACCAATATCGAAAGTGGACCCCCCATCCGCACCATGAGGGATGTTAACCGACCTTTTTTGGGATGTGGATGGTGTGGAACGGGTGATCATATTTCCAACTCTTGCCCTTCATTCTCCTCGTTCAATATGCCGATCCCTCTTTCGAAGGACGTGTATGGGGGTCATAGACATCATGAGGGACGCGATTGTGCTATGCCATCTTTTGATCCACCGCCGACTCATAATCCGGTTGTTACTCCTCATGTGGGCCCTTGTCATTCGACTATCCCGGTGATTACCCCTACCCTACCTCCGAGCCAAAGACTTCTCAAGCAATGTACTCTTGTGCTAATGACGTGAATATGGCTTTATCCTCGAAGAAGTTTGAGTTGGTTACAAAAATAGCGACATTGAAGGCTCAAATCGCTCAAATGTCTAGCCCGGAACCGACTCCTCCTTGTGCGGGACCCAGTTGTCCTACTCCCCCGCCGCCTCACGATCCTCTTGTTACTTATCACGTGGACCCACTACATTCGCCAACTCTTCCGGTCACGTTCCTTGAAAAGTGTGGGGTAGTTGATTTGGTTGTCTCACCGACGAAGGAGGCTGTGGTTTCGATTCCGAGTATTTTTACTCCTCTTGACCCCTTACCTTTTACTTGAAAACAATCTTGCAAAGAGTGGGTGTATATGGACTTTATCAAGGCCATGGTCGAACAAGTTTGTTTGGAAAATTGGGGCATTGAGGAAGATATTGTTCGGGACGTCGATATTGAGGGATGTTGTGAGGATGAGCACCTTGTTCTTAATGATGAGCCCGTTGTGCCTATATGTACCCAAGACTTGTGTGAAGAAGTTTGTTTATGGGCCATTGAGGGCAACGACGACTTTTTAGAGGAGGAGGTGGGGGTTATTGATGATGAGCTTGGAAAAATTGACGATTATCTTGAGGAGGATGAGGAGAGCAAGTCGATTATTATCCTTGCGAACTCTCACCGAGAACAAGAGGAGGAGAGGATGGTTGAAGGGTTTAAAATTCTTAAGGATGCCATTGAGTGGAGACCCAGAGTGGTTGAGGGGGTTAGCTCTTTGAATTTGATTCTTGATGAAATGGTGAGAGCCGGGATTTTGAGTTTGGTATTGGAGGGCTTGATGTTCGTGATGTCCAAAAGCGAGTGGGTGGAGCCCATTGACTTGGTGCCCAAGACGAGCGGCTTGTTATTTCTTGAGGACGAAGAAAGAAGGTTGTTGGCCACGAGGGCTTCAACGGGTTGGAGGATGTTGATCGAGTTTAAGATGTTTCATGAGGCCACAAAGAAAGATCGTTTCCCTCCCCCGTTTATCGACCACATGATAGACAAGCTAGCCGGCCAATACTCCTTTTGCTTTTTCGATGAGTCGTTAGGGCATTTCAAAACCATAATTCCACCCAAAATTCTACCCCAGACGACTCCTACTTGCCCGATAGACACACTAGCCGGCCAATATTTCTATTGGATCTTGGACGAGGTGTCGAGTCACTTTAAAACCACAATTCCTCCCGACAAGGAGGATATTTTTTTGGTGGAGTCGCCCGTGATCTTTCCACCTTGACTAAAAGGGAGTACGTCGAGCTAATGACGTAAAAAAAGTGCTTCTTTGGAGGCGACCCAAGTTCTTCTTGTTTATTCCTTTCTTATTTTTCTTATTTCATTACTTTTGAACCTTTGGTTTCGTTTTATGTGCATATTTTATTATGTTTTTGATTTTGTGTGATTTTTTTTTCTAGGTTTTGTTTACCGACTTCAACCTTGGATGATTGATAAAAGTGGTGGCGTTCATGGAGTCGGGAGATACTAGCCATGCTCGATGTTCACTCGGATTGCTTAGATGCCTAGGTGGACCCCACCGAGCTCGACCAAAACTCGCTCGGTTAAGGAAGTTYCTATTCCCCCTCCTTTTACTTGGTTTTCATTAAAATGCGGGTAATGCATGGTTTAAGTGTGGGGTGGGTAGGTGGTTAGGGTCCTGGTTTTTGTCAAGCATGATTTGTCTTTCGAGCATTGGCGAAGTGACGCTTACTATTTGCGCTATTATATGGTTGAGTCGTTGTTGAGTTGCTTTTGTGTTTTTATTACATTGTTGAACAACTCCACGTACTTGGAAGTTTGAATAGTTTACTTGTTGATTTTTTGCATGTTTATGGCCTCTTGTGTAAGGAGTAAATTTTTGTGCTTCGTCCAAACCCGCTTATATATATATAATCAACATTTACTCGTGAAAAGATTGCAAAGCTCTAAAAGCTCTTTTAATTTCGCTTCCAAATTCGGTGCAAACTAGTGAGTAGCCTTGTGTGACTTATCGGCTTGCTTGCATTTTTAAGGAAATTGCATTGAGGAGGTTTGACTTTACTCGTACATGATTGAATTTGAAAATGACCTCGAAGCACATATATTACCCTTATTCCGGCCACTTCCAAATATACACGCTACTTAAAAGTCCCAAATGAGCCCCCTTGAGCTTATATCCCATTTCTTGTTAGCCGAGCTTGATTTTAGCTCTTATATCTCTGTAATTTGTGAGGTGGGAGAGTTTATTCTTAGTTGACGTGAGATGTGTGGGAAATAAATTATGGGTTTCGGGTTTTGAGTTGCTTATACAAAAAAAAAATTAATAATAATACTCCAACACAAATCACGAAAAGTGATAAAGCGTGCGTTCAAGTGTAAAGACTAATGTTCAAAATGACTAAGTTTAGTGAAAAGAAGCAAATTCAAAAAGCTTCTAAGTGTTGTGAAAATAAAATCGGAAAAGTGTGTGAATAAATGAAAGGGTTTCGAATGAGAGTTTGGTAAATTGGGAAAGGTGAAGCGATTATAAGCTTTGGGTTTTAGAAAGTAGGATTTTGTGTGTTATTGATCATGTTTGATCGTGTGTTATAGCCACTATATCCAAATGTTCCATACCTTACCAAAGAGCCAACATTACAACCCATAATAAAGACCTCCTTCGATTCTTATTTGATCATGTACTATGAGCAATTTTGAGGGTTTGATTTGTAAAATTTTGACAAGGTGCATGTATTGACCGGCTTGAGCGTATACACGTCCCATATCAAACCCTTGAGCGAATTGAGCGAACATCCTCAAGATTCCATTTGTGAGAAAGTCATCGATTTGGCTTGCATTTGAGAAAGAGTAATACGAGCAATGCTTGACTATAGCGAGTCTATGTTGATAATTCCATCATATAAATAAGGATAAGCACAAGGGTTTATCGTTTTTACATGATGTTAATTGCATGTACACTCTTGATTCTTTTCATTGTTCGAGGACGAACAACTAATAAGTGTGGGGTAGTTTTTTTGCATGTAATCGTTGTGTTTTTCCTAGTATTTTTAGTTAGGGTTTAGCGTTGTTTTTAGTCGTTTTGAGTCATTTATTCTAGTTCTTAGGTCATTTTCTTGTTAGTTTTCTTTTTGTCTTTAAGAGTACGATATGTGAGATGTTTGTGCTATTTTTGGGGTTTTAAGTTTGAATTCTTGTTTTGTAGGTGGCTAAAAGGATTACATTCGCTCGGTGGATGTCTCAGTTGTCGTAATACAAGCATAAAGCAAAAACCACTTGTGCCATTTGCCTCCACCTTAAACCATTAGAAATCTGATAGAAATACCTAAAACTATTGTGTTTACAACAATTCTGAATTTTGAGTCTAAGAGTGGTATAAAGCAGCTTTAAGTGGAGACAGTTCGTCGGCGCCTCGCTTGTGGCAGGTTTTGTTGTGGAGCCCATAACTCTCGGAGTAAAACTCCAAATGACACAGATCAAACTTCAGATGATATCCAAGAGGAAGGGATGAATTTTATATGAAGACATCGTTGGCTGATTCTATATGTTTTTCAGTCGATCGATTGAATTTCTGTCGATCGACGGCTCGGCAGAGAGTTTGATTGTTCGAGACTGGCCAGTCGATAGACTGCTTTGTCAGTCGATCGACTGCGGCGCTGAGACTTCGAGATTTTTGAGCATTTTTGATGGTTTCACCCCTACAAACAACTATAAAAAGCCTACATCTTGCACCTATGAAGATATCACTCCCTTCCCAACCCTAACGTGGGTTTGGGATCAAAACTACTCTCAAGCTCTTAAATAATCTTCTCTCTCAGGTTTTAGATTGGATCTCAAGCTTTTATGTAATTTTCTTTTCCTAGTTTTAGATTTACTTTCATGCTTGGCCTTGGGTTTGTAAGCCTAAGAAGAATCCAAATACTCCTTTGGGTTGTTACTTTTGATGCAATTATATTCAAGTTTTGTTTCATTTCTTAATTCAAGTAAGTTTCCTTTCAATTTAATGTTTTGTGCTTTAATTCCATGCTTGTTCTTCATTTCCATGCTTTGTTCTTCATGTTATGCTTTTTGCCTTAGCACCTTGAATTCTTGTTAGATCTTAAGAATTGGATATGGAATCTAGATGAGCTACACATCTAGATCATAGATCAAATCTTATATCATCTTGATTTTGAGTTGTTCTAGTGCTTTATTTGCAATTTTATTTTCATGCATTGTTTCATGCTTAAATCCTAGATCTACTCTTTATTGCTTGTTATTTTCCTTAAAGTCTTAAACTTTCATGTCAACTTTTCTTGCTCTTTATATTCATGCTTTCAATTTTTTCTTATTTGCATTATTTAGGATTTTATGCATAGTTGTACCTTGTGCATGCATGCTTGTACTTGGTGAAATAATGCTTGTTTTTACTTGTTTTCATTATTTGCTTGCATTTTCATATTAAGGCATCCGATGAGGCATCCGACCAACTTGAATTTCAATTCCTTAGTGTAGTTTAGATAGTTTATTTGCTTTATTTTCATTTACCTTTTATTTTCCAAGCTTGAAACACATTGATTCCTTCAATTGAATCGATTTCCGATAATACCAAGCCATGAACCCGTTGATTCATTTCAACACCACTAAAACTCTACAAACATCAACCTACACTGGGCGATCGTAAAAAATTAATTGTAGTGCGATAGCAGCTGAAGATTGATAGTGCAATTTGGTGTGGACATGAATTGATATTGAGATCAAGCAATGGAAAGCCAACCCCAAAAATTACGCAGCCCTATATTATATAAATCTAGTGTAGTTCTCATAAACTGACATACTTGTACATCGAGTCCCACTTCGTGTGCGTCGGAATCCAAATGGTGCACCGTACCTCGTCTAAAACTCTTGATGACAGAGAGATCGAGATTTTCAGGTGCGTTTGTATAATTGTTCCGAGCCGATTATGAAGAAGTTCCCGGGTGCTCCTGACTGATTTGTACGTATTTGTCACAAATCTTTAGATATTTTGAGTCATGTTTGATTCTTTCTACCATCTTCTTAGGTTAAGAATAAGCTATTTTTCATGTTTTTGCATTCTTTTGCCTTTTACTTAACTTTTTGACTTTCCATCCAATAACTGGTCATTTTGGACTATTTTTCTTGTTTTTCTCTTACAGCAGAGTCACTTGGCAAAACCGAGAGATGGAGACAAAGGATTCAGTGCTCAAAATGACCAAAAGAACACTGGTCCGATCGGATGTTTTGAATCTCCGATCGTACTGACTGATGAAACACATACTGGCCAGATAGACTGACACACTGATCGGACTTATGGACATACACTTCCATCCGATCGGACAAGACCAGTGTCCGATCGGACACGAGGACAGACACTTCCGTCCGATCGGACAAGACCTACGTCCGATCGGACAAGTACGTTACGCATGCATGATTTTTGGAAATCTTCAGTTACGAAACGGACAAAAGCCTTTAACAACTGCAGAGGAGGCTAAGGTTTGGGACTACTGATGAGAGGGGACTTAGGAGAGGCTAGAGAAGCCACCAAACACCTCAAAGGTTGAGAGATTTGACACATCTCTCATACCTCTAGCGAAAAGCCCTTACGGCACCCATAGCACGGTTCGATTCATTGTAGCCATCGATCGTCGCTGAATTATGGGTTCGTGACAAGCCTTGGGATTCTATGCAACTCTCGAAGTGAGCTCGTTCATCATCATTTCTCATTGGAAGTAGTCCATTGATTAGTAATCTCTAAACTCGTTTTTCTTGTAGTGATCATAATTAGTTTGATTTGGTAATTGTTTTGAATCGTTTGGCAAACATCGTATTGATGTTGTGTTTATAGTTCGCTGGAGTATTGAATATTGGTTTGTTACCCTTGTATAGTAGGTTTTGGATGATTAGATTGTTAGTTCATTGAATGTTAATGTTCATGTTCGATTTGTTTGATTGAATTGTTGTGTCTTAATTATTCTACTTGGTTTGAATCTTGATGGAATATTTAAAGTTAGCATGTTTAATCTTGGGTAAAGATCTAGTAGTAGTATAGTTAATGAATCGTTTAGTGTTCTATGGTTATTGAAGGTATTCGAATATTAGTTGGTTATTGTTCGTGCATGATTAGACGCAAGTATATTTACAATCTTTAGTATGATATTCGGTAGTTCGTAATTTAATTTGGTAAATTGTTTTTCTTATAACTTGCCGAGAGGTTGACACCCTCGAGGCAAGAAGAGTCCGAGTTTGAATATGTTAAAGGTGAATCCTTTTCAAAACCCCAATTGTTCGCGTGTTTTAGAAATAGAATTTGTGGTATTAGTATAATAAACATCATTAAATCTGATTCGCATTCCTTTAGAGATCGACCCGAGTTAACTTACTAGTCTACAAGTGACCCCGTTCTCTTGCGGGCGAACTCAAACTCCTTTTCAAAGCGTAGACGCGTATCGGTTAACCGGTAATTAATTTTGAAAGGAACTGAAAAGTTCGGCTCAAAGTTTGGCGCCGTTTCTGGGGAATGGCAAAGGTTTTAATGATGTTTATTTGTGTTAATGCTTTCATGTCGATAATTGTATAATGTTTTTAGTTTGCCTCTCGATGCGGTGATTTGTTTATTATTGATGGAAGGTCGATGGAGTCTTAGAGGAGAATTGACCCTATTCATCAATAGCATCGAGCGAGTGACGAGACCAAGACAACTATTTCCTTCCACCGAAGGGAATCCGACCACTCGATGGATTCAAGCGATGCGAGACTACGATCCGGATGAATTCTACTATGAGCAGCTCCCAGTATTTCATGGGCTTCCGAGTGAGGATCCATTCGATTTCATCCAAGAGTACGACGCCATAACAAGAACCTTCCCTCTCTTAAGCCTTACGAGGGATGAATTAAAGGTGCGACTCTTCTTCTACGCGTTGAAGGGTCGGGCAAGAAAATTATTTATACATTCAGAGCCTGATTCCTCGGGAGCGTGGGAGGATTTACACGATTGGTTCATGGAGACGTTATGCTCATCTGAATGGGGCCCACCTTCAAATTCTTACATCATGAGCCTTGATGATCCACATGCTTCACCCAACCACTACAATCCGGGTTTCGAACATTCATACGCTCCTTCCGCCTCGCCTTCTTATTACATGGGATATGACTCGTATGCTCAATCCAAATTTAATTCTTCCTATCCGAGCTATGACTCTTATGCCCCTCCTGACTCGATTCCGTACTATCCGAGCCATGAAGAATATATACTAGACGATCAATTTTTGGCGTGGAAGCAAGATCTGGAAGCTGAGACCATTCATCAACGGGACGAACTTGTGCAATCGAATCGAAATCTGGCACAATCGTCTGAGCAACTCATGAAGAATATGGAGACGATGTTGGGTCAAATGATGGCTTCCTTGGAAGAGAGGGAAAACCAAAAAATTTACAATCATCCCGATGCTCCATTCGAAAATGATTCATACATTGCGTTTTGCCCGATGCTTTGATCAATCTTAACGTTGAAGCAGCAGAAGAGGTAATTGGAAAGGAGTTTGGGTCGGTCGATGATCATTCATTTTGTTCGACCGACTTTCTAGTCATTCCGATGACCGAGCATTGTTCCACAACCCGGCTGACTCTCGATCTCTTTTTGGTCATCGATTACTCACGTTTTCGACCTCCAAAGCCGGTTGGAGTTTTTATTTCTCTCATCATGGGACCTACTCATCGTGCCCACCTTGGTAATCTTCATCACCCGCTATTACTCTTGGAGAACACTAAGGCGTGGCACGGTCGTCATCTATTTCTGGATCCCGGATAACATCACCTTTGTAAGTCATCGAGCAAAAGACGTTAAAAGTTGCACTTCTTGGGAGGTAACCCAAGGTATTGTTTTTCTAGCTTAATTTAAAATTTTCTCAATTTTATTTTTTCGGTACATATTTTTGTTCGTGATTAACTTGAGTTGGATAGGTGTGGTAATGATTTTTTTGAGTTGTGCAGCAAGAGTGTGGAAAATGATGCTTTTCCAGGACATCCGATCGAACGAGGGAAATTGACTGGTCGGACAAAGCACACTGGACTG
Organism: Phtheirospermum japonicum; assembly: GCA_014905375.1. NCBI lineage: Eukaryota > Viridiplantae > Streptophyta > Magnoliopsida > Lamiales > Orobanchaceae > Phtheirospermum > Phtheirospermum japonicum. The sequence continues at coordinate 40,570 of BMAC01001273.1, read as the reverse complement.
TTGTCCGACCGGATTGGTGCAGTGACTGTTCGGATGGAGGCAGCAAACTTACTTGAAACCATCGCTCCATTTGTAGAGTTCCATCTTTCCCTCTGGACGGCATGGACATTTCGGCGGGCCCGAGCCCCAGAATTGTATCACTTTCTATCCAAACTCTCGTTTTTCATTTTTAGTGATTTTGTTTGATTTTTCTGTTATGTGTTTTGTGCTTGAGTGTTTGTTTAACCATTCGACCAATTATTCGCATGATAATGTATTCGACATTTTCCTTTTTCCTTGGGTTAATTTGTATAATAGTAATGCAGACATTGCTTACCTTTGTTTGTAGGGGAGGGGGAGTCACATTATGCATGCGTAGTCATTTAGGTCAAATGGTTCTGTGTGAGTCTTTCTTTGTGACGACGTGCATATCAACCAACTGTTTTTGTCAACGTTTGTTGAAATCATTCCCATGCTTATTTGTGTTTGTACTGGCTTGCCTGTCGAAATCATGTAATGTGTGATTTATCGTTGGAGTCTTTTGAGACAACTGGTTTGCTTTTTTTTCATGGTGTTGGACTATATCAACGGGTTCATGGCTTGGTATTATCGGAAATCGATTCGATTGAAGGATTCAATGTGTTTCAAGCTTTGAAAAGTAAAAGGAAAATTGAAATAAAGCAATTAACCTATCTAAACTACACCTAAGAAATGAAATTACATGTTGGTAGAATGCCTCATCGTATGCCTTAACTGAAAATGCAAAGCAATAATGAAAATAAGCAAGAAAATACAATGTTTCACCAAGTACAAGCATGCAAGTACAAGGTACAACTATGCATAAAATCCTAAAGAATACAAATAAGCAAAAATTGAAAGCATCAATGGAAAGAGCAAGAAGATTTGACATGAAAGTTTAAAACTTTAAGGAAAATAACAAGCAACAAAGAGTAGATCTAAGATTCAACCTAAAATTATGCATGAAAATAAAATTGCAAATAAAGCATAGGAAAAACTTGAAATCAAGACGATCTAAGACTCGATATATGATCTAGATGTGTCACTCATCTAGATTCCATATCCAATTCTTAAGATCTAACAAGAGATCAAGGTGTTAAGGCAAAAAGCATAACATGAAGAACAAGCATGGAAATAAAGCATAAAACATGAGATTGAAAGGAAACTTACTTGAATTAAGAAATGAAACAAAGCTTGAATGTAATCTCATCAAAAGTAGCAATCCAAAGGAGTATTTGGATTCTTCTTAGGCTTACAAACCCAAGGCCAAGCATGAAAGTAAATCTAAATTTAGAAAAGAAATTACATCAAAGCTTGAAATTGAATCTAAAACCTAAGGAAAGAGAAAATTATCCAAGAGCTTGAGATTAATTTGATCCCCAAACCCAAGTTAGGGTTGGAAAAGGAGGTTTTTTTCAATGGTGCAAGGTGTGGGCTTTATATAGTTGTTTGTTGGGGCAAAAATGTCAAAAACACCAAAATTCTCGCAGTCTTCAACGTTGCAGTCGATCGACTGCTCTGCTTACAAGATGTTGGCTACTGCCCGGCAGTCGATTTGGAGCTCCTTCAGTCGATCCGTGACCAGTCGATCGACCACCAGTCAATTTGGCAGTCGATTTGGAGCTTTTCAGTCGATCTTGGATGATTTTGGCTAGAGTTTCTCGTTTTCCGGTCCAAAACGTCCGCCGAGTGAATATAATCATTTTAGCCACCTACAAAATAAGAATTCAAACTTAAAAACCCCAAAAATAGCACAAACACCTCACACTTCGTACACTTTAAGACTAAAAGCGAATAAACAAGAAAATTACCTAAGAACTAGAATAAACGACTCAAAACGACTTAAAACAACACTAAACTCTAACTAAAAATACTAGGAAAAACACAACAATTACATGCAAAACAATTATCAGGCATAAAGGGAGGGTTGGAGTGGGGAACAACCCTAACCTCAGGAATACTATTCTGAAGGAGATGCATAATTCAGCTTATGGTGGGCGTTCTGGAATATTAGGAACCTACAAGAGGGTGGAGAGGATTTTCTACTGGCCACTACTGAAGAAGGAGGTGGAGACATGGGTTAAATAGTGTGATGTGTGTGCTAGGAGCAAGTCTGAAGGTGGGGCATACCCTGGTCTTTTGCAACCCCTGCCTATACCCCAACATGCTTGGACTCATATATCTATGGACTTCATAGAAGGTTTACCTAAGTCAGCTGGGAAGGATGTGATCCTGGTGGTGATTGACAGACTCACCAAGTATGGCCACTTTTTGGCCTTATCTCACCCTTTTTCAGCCAACTCTGTGGCCAGCCTATTCCTACACTCAGTATACAAGTTGCATGAGCAGCCACTTCACATTGTGACTGACAGTGACAAAGTATTTAATAGTGTTTTTTGGAAGGAACTCTTTAAGCTGATGGGTACTAAATTGGATTTTACATCAGCTTACCGCCCCCAATCAGATGGGCAAACTAAGAGACTAAATCACTTCCTAGAAAATCACCTCAGGTGCATGGTACATCAAAACCCTAAGACCTGGCTTAAGTGGCTTTCCCTGGCAGAATATTGGTACAACACTAATTTCCATACCAGACTAAAGACCACACCATTTCAAGCTCTATATGGTTACTCACCCCCCTCTGTATTCCTAGAAGGACACCTCATTACACAGCACCAAGACACAGCAGAGTTTATGAAAAACAGACAGCAATTAACCCAAGACCTTAAGTTTAATCTACAGCTAGCTCAATAGGGAATGAAACTTTTTGCTGACAAGGGAAGAAAGGAAAAACATTTTGAAGCAGGGGAATGGGTTTATTTGAAATTACAACCCTTCAGGCAAAATTCAGTTGTATTTCGAAAAAACCTAAAACTTTCTGCAAAATACTACGGCCCATCTCAAATTGCAGAGAAGATAGGGGAGGTGGCTTACAAATTACAATTGCCGGAGGATGCTAAAATACACCCTATTTTCCACGTGTCCTTGCTGAAGAGGAAATTGGCTCCCACCGTTCTTCCAAATCAGGAGCTCCCAACTGCCGATGATAACGGGGACTTTCCAATAGCTCCTGCAGAATCCATTGGCCAGAGATTGGCACGGAGGAAAAGAGGAGAAGTGCAGCAGTTCTTAATTAAATGGTGTAATGGAGAAATTGAGAATGCAACTTGGGAAGATGAAGGATACTTACGCAAGAAGCTCCCAAAGTTCGATCTTTTGGGACAAGGATCTCAAAACGAGGGCGGTATTGTCGTGATTGGAGATGGTTCATCATCGCCGGAGCAAATAGGAGAAAAATTAGGTTTTGAAAAAAGGGGGATCGGGTCTGTGCATACGGATTTTGAGGAAAAGAAGGCCGCTGGCGGGCCGGGTCGACAGATTGGAGCGGGTACCAGCAATGGAAGGATCAGACACGTGGCGTAATTTCATTTGTTGCAGCTTTATTTTATTAATTAAGTATTGGTTATTGTTATTTGTCCTTTTTGGATGTTTGTTACCGGGTAAAGGGACCAAGCATTTTATTGCTGCTGGTCCCCCCTTTAGGTGCATGTTATATGTAATGCAGATGATGAAAATGAATCAATTAAGAAATTACAACTCATTCTAGTATTTCTTCTCCCCCAAGTCTATCCTCTCCCCCATTTCATCTACTCTAAGCTGCAGATCCCAAAATAATAATTACAATAATTCCCATAAAATTACAAAAAATTACCAAAACTTAACATTCTTCAAAATATAAATAAAAAAAAACGTAAAATAAATAATGAAACATGGGCTAGAGCTCACCCCAGCCCTTGGGGTGGCTCTGCCCCTTATTTAGACTATACAAGTTTGAAATTTGTAAAACCTAAAGAAATGAAGATTTAAATAATATTGGAAAAATTGTCTAATAGCCTTCAAGTGGAGTTCAATTTGTTAATTAGTTCTAAATTTAATTTTAGAATAAAAATTCATGTTCAAAATCATGAAATTGATATAGCATAATACCCTAATTATAAAAAAATTAATAAAAATTAACAATAACAATAATATATTTAGTAGGGTGGTTGCCGCTGACACTTTTTTTTTCTTTTTCGCCTAAGAACTCTTTTAGGCCGAAAATTTCATACAAAACGAACAAAACAAATCGGCCAGTGAAACTAATTTCTTACTATATTCTAAAATTTCTTAATTTATGTTTTTGGTAAAAAAAATAAAATTTTGGGCCAAAAATTTTTTTTTTTGTTTTGCAAAAAAAAAAAAAACATCGGAAAAATCCCCGGCAATAGCGATGGCCGGACAATGGCCGGCGAGCGGGCTGGTAGGGGTGGCCGGCTGGGTAGAATGAAATAGTAATGGTGGTAGTGTTGATTATTAATATTACAATTATATTATTTATATTAATATTATTATTAGAATAACCTTGTAATTGAATAGAGTTGAATTATCAGATATATTATATAATTGATTTTGGAATATTTGATAAAAATATCTTCTTCCATTAAATATTTGGCGATTGCCTCATTAATCTTAACATTCCCTTTGTCATGTGTAGAAATATGCAAACAAATCTTCTTCGAATTTTATAACAATTAATTACTAGGTTCAATATAGGGATGTGAATCCGGCCCAAATTCCATGGACTGGCTCGAATAGCCCGAAAAAAAATGTAGTTCGAACGACTCAAATTGATAGCCTAGCAACCCAAGTATGCTGGCCAGACACCCTCGATTAACATCCTTACATCAATATATCTAGCCTTATTATAACATTTTTAATCTTTTGAAGTATTAAACTAAAATATTTTATTATTTATATTATTGAATATTTCATATTTTATAAAGTTTACTTTGAGAGCTTGAACTATTAGTATAGAACTTAAAGAATTCATTCATTAATTAGTGATTAGCAATGTTAGTTAGAACTTGTAATTTGAACTTGCATTTGTTCATTTAAATAATATTTATTTTAACAATTGTAAAAAATATTTTCTTAAGTGTTTAGTTAGTTACTCACTCGCCGCGTTCTATCTGTCGTAATTTAGAGATTTTCATCTTCCATTCCATCTGTTGCATTTTTATTTTTAAAAAAGAATCATTGTTACTTTTTATTTTCCCTATAATAATTGAATGTTACTTTACTAATTTACTCCTACCTTTATTATTTTACATTTTTAACTATTTTAAACAAAAGAATATTATGGTAATTTGATACCTATAATAAACACCAATTATCTTTCTTAATTTTCGTAAAATAGCCAATTGCGACAAATAGAATGTGACGAAGGGAGTATTCATTTATTCAAAGGAAGAATTTAAAATATAATTAATAGTCAACTTTTACATGCAGATTCTTTTTATTTGTAAAAAAGATATATAATAAAATATTTTTTAAATTTATATAATTATTTAATAGATATGAAAAATATAAAACTTAAATATTGTAGAACAATAATAGAAGTCGTTAAGGGGCTGTTTGGACTAGGATTCGTTGAAATCATGAATTTTGGTATTCACAATCTTTAGTATTGAGAATTCTTTGAATAGTAAGAATCTTTGTTTGTTATAAGATTTAGAATCCTTTACTTTTTACTGTAGATATCAAATCATGTCTGAAAATTGGATGATAATGTATTTTTATATTGCATTTGATGATAAATCATGTTTGGAAAGTGGATGATAATGTATTATTGTATTGTATTTAGTAATATTTAATTTTTTAAATATAATGATGATGTGATAAAATAATTGAGTGTGGGGTAACGTGTAAGAAATTGTTGGTTGTGGGTTAAAAATTTGAGTGGTAGAACAAACGAGGATAGGGATTTAAAATCTCAATCTTAGTATTGGAAGTCATAAACCAAACAAGCCCTAAAGATTCTAAAGCAAGTTCAACAAATATTTAATCATGACTAATTAGTTGATATGTTTAAAAATGAAAACATAATATATGTGTGTTATTTGTCAATTTCAATATACTTTAAAATTAGATAAAAAATAAAATGAAGTGTGATTAACTTCCAAATAATTATTTCACAAATTTGAATAAGAAAAAAGAAAGAAGTATTATAAAATAAATAAAAAACTACCCAATTAAGAAAAAAGTTTTTAACAAAAAAGGTATTTAGTCACGAAATTAATTGAGAATTTTTGTAGACAAATATAAGTTTTTAAAATACAATACTAAATAAATCTCAAAGCTTGATATCAGGAAAATATAAATAATAAACTATTATTTAAAATTTATATAATTAGTTAAAAAAGTTTAAAAATAATAAAATTAAAAATATTATATATGAATAATATATTCTTTAAATTTTATAGAGTAAGTTACATAAATATAGAAAATTAGATATTTATCAAGAATAATTATTTAATATATTAAAAAATTAAAACATAACAAAATTGTTATAAAATATTATAAAATAAAATTTAAAAAACTTTAAATGAGATAAAATATAATAAAGTGTGATTTAACTTCTAATTATTATTTCATAAGTTTGAAAAATAAAAAAAACAATTAAATAATTATAAAATAATAAAATACCAAATAAAAAAAATAACAATAAAAAGTTTATAAAAGCAAAATGAGGTTTCAGGACACGAATTAATTAAGGACTTTTATAGAAAAAATATAAAATATTATAATATAATACTGAATAAATCTCAAATTTTAAAATTAGAAAAATTATATGATAAATTATTACATAAATTCAAATAATCGTTTTATAAATTTTTAAAAATAAGACTTAAAAATACTATTGAATAATTATAGAAGTTATTAATAATTATAAATTGAGTTAAATAAATATAGAAAGATAATTAAATACTCATTATATAATGTTATTATTTTATAAAAATATAATAAAGTGTATTTAAATTCTAAATAATTATTTAATGAATTAGAAAAATCAAAACATGAAATATTATAAATAGATATAAAATAAAGAAACTATCAAATAAACAAAAAAAAAAAAACCATTCCAAAAAATATGGAGTTGAGCCACTAAATTAATTGAAGACTTTTGTAGACAAAATATAAGATGTTATAATATAATACTAAATAAATTTCAACGCTTGAAATCTGAAAAATGGTATGATAAATTATTTTTGAAGTTTATATAAATATTTAATAAATCAGAAAAACTAAAATCTTAGAAATATTATAGAATAATAATACAAGTCATTAAAAGAATATAAGATAAGTTAAATAAATATAAAAATAAATAAATATTTAAAAATAAAAAACAATAGATATATTATATAATATTATAAAATTAATCAAAAAATACTTTAAAATTAGACAATAATATAATAAAGTGTGGTTAGTTTCAAAATAAAACAATAAATATAAGTTTTTGTATTTTACTTATGAAATTTTTTAACTACTTCTTCTTTTCTTTTCTTTTTTGATTTTTTATATTTTAAATAATTCTTTAGAAATTTCAAATTCTTTTCCACTAATTTTATTAAATGTTTTGTTTTTATTTAAACCAAATAAGTATTTTTAATTTAATTATAAATTTATATATCTATTTATCTGAAATTATATATTCTATAGTTTTATTCTATTTATCTTTAGAATAACTTGATTTTGTTTGTACACACGGGATAAGGATAAGAATTTCTCTTTCTTTTAGAATATATGGTGATGTTAAATTTTCGTGTGGTGTTACACACGAGAGAGCTGACTTGGAAGGTGAGATCTTATCAGGATCTAGGACCTTCATGAGCTATGGTAATGTGGCTTCAATGTTTGCTATTATTTCTAAATTTGTTTGGAACTTCCTTACTTAAGGGACTTTTAACCTATATATATTGTTTCCTATTTCCTTTGAAAATGTTTTTCTAGAGTTAATATTTTGACTATCGGACTTCATGGGATTTTTTTATATATGCATGCAGTCGCTATGCATCACACACATACACTCCTTTTGAATTACCTTGCATTAATTGAGCTCTCTTCTCTCTCTCTTACTTTTTGCTTGAGTGTGACCCTTTAGTTGACAGCTACTTGCATGGAGAAGATTCTTTCGAGTGTCAAGTCACATTTTGCTAGTCCAAGCACTAACTCGTCATCCTCACTCTCCTTAGACGACTCTATTGCAAGAAACTCTGCCGCTTCTGAAATCACCACCATGACGGATAACCCTCTGCACACTCAGTCATCCCCCTTGGCTGATGTTGGCATTGATGCCATCCTGGATACGCTGACTGATGTGACAGCATCTAGAGCTACATTTACTCCCAGGTCACCATCCTTTGTTGTTCTAGCCACCTTATCTCCACCGACTGCATTGATTCCACCTTCTTATACTAAAGATAAGTTCGCCACTCCTTCTAAGTCTCCAGCCTCCTCACCGCCGTGTTCTACTTTGGTCAACACCTCTTTGATTGATCTAGCCACTGCCATGGTTCCAGTTGCCAAATGAACTAGAACACATGCTACTATGTTCCCAGGAGATCAGGGGTATGAAACGATGTTGAGAACCTGCCAAACTTCGATCTCATTTGTGATTCTCTCAAGCTAGACTACACGTCATCTTCTTGCAAGTCTAAGAACCTCCGTGGCTATGCACCTGAGGTTTTTGAGTCACCAGACTCTATTTCTGACGTGTTCAAGATAGGTGGATCGAGATCTAAGAAGAAGAAGACCCAGAAAAATCCAAAGAATAAAGTTCAAAGAAACCGACCAAGAGTTCTAAGAAAGGGGGAGATGTAGTGGCAGATGCAATTGTGACTGCCAATGTTGCTGAAATCACTACCAACTGTGACTCATCAGCTATAATTGGTAGGCATGAGTCCTTTGTGTCTATGAGGGCTCTGATTCATATTCATAGGCCTTGAAATTCTTTATGGCCAAACGTAATTGTTCTTCCTCCGATCTGGTGTCCGATTCTCTTAATGATAATCTTGTACCCGCCAGTCGTGCTCTTCTATATCTATGAAAGGGTAAGGGCATTGAGGCTAGCCCTTCTTGTCCTCCATCCAAGATGATGCCACAGATCTCAAGTGATTAGAACCTCTCGACTGGAGATAATTCAAGCTCGCACACGCCCACTGATGTGTTTATAGACAAATACGCTGGAGATGCAGACTCAGTTATCCCTATTTTTGGGGATGCTTATGAGGATGTTGCCACAAAGTTTGTCCCTGATGTTGTTGGGGATGCGATCATATTTTCACCTACATCTGGTGAAGACATGATTTGCATAGTGCGTTTACTAATAATCTTTATACTGCAGCTGCTCATGAAAGGTACAAGATGTTTTGTTGGACGATCTCTGATCAAGGAGAAACATCATCACTTGCCAATGTTTCGAACCTAAAAACTCAACAAGTTTTTCAGATTTGGAAACTCATGCACACCATTGAAGATGTTTCACCCTTCAAGCAAGCCTTAATCTATGAATTTTACTCCAACTTGAGTGTAGACGTGCATAATCTTGCCTCTCCAAGATATGAACATTTATATGTGTGTGAGGAGATTTACAACTTCACTCCAGCCATGATCAATGAGCTATTTGAGACTCCAGATGTTACTGAAGAACCCCAGAAAGCTAATTTCACTTGGATGATCAAGTTCTTAAAGAGTCACCTTACCGCCGAGTGTTCAACCCAATTACTATCTTCCCAGATGACTTCCTTTTACGAATTCTTACACAAAGTGTGCTGCGAAAACTAGAATCCTAAAAACAATAACCCCAGAGTCACCGAGCTTTATGCCCGAGTCCTCTACTGATTAGGAACACGGATGTCATTCAACTTTGATGCCCATGCCTTTGATGCCGTGACATTTTTCACCACTTCCTCTTCAAGAAAGTAGGAATTGTTGTTTCCTAGTTTGGTCTTTAGAGTGCTATTGTCTCAAGTTCTGGTTCCCCGAGTTTCTCCACTCGGACGTTTGGATGTATTTTTTGTCACCCCATTTCTCCTCAATATTAAGACCCAGTTGGTTTTTATATCTAGATGGTTTAATTCAATGATGAGTATAGCTCATTTTATCTTCCTCATCCTGATCCTACTCATTGTGACGATAGTGTTAGGATTAGAAGTAATATGATGAAAAAGAGAAGCAATAAAAATGACACAAGAAATTGTTTACCCAGTTCGTCAGAGAGAGATTCTGACTATGTCTGGGGGCACTGCCAAGCCAGGAGTTTGTACTATAATAATTTTGAGATAGGGTTACAATTACACAACCGGGCTATTTTTAATAAGAAAACCCTAGTTACAATCTTACGCGAACTCCCTAAAATAATGTACAGTACTTCAGGCTCCACAAACCAACAATCTCCCACCTGGAGACTGATCTCGAATGTAACCATCTCTACATCTTCTCAACGTAACTCATAATTTCAGCAGCGCCAAGCCTTCCTCTCAAGTTCCAAGCCCAGTTGAATCCATGCATAGCTTCAAATTCTTCAAGGTCACAACCTTAGTCAACATATCGGCAAGATTGTCAATTCCACGAATCTTCACTATCTGCAAGATCTTCTCCTCTAAGAGATAACGTATGTAGTGATACTTCAACTCAATGTGCTTTGTTCTTGAATAAGATGCTGAATTCTTAGCCAAGAAAATAGCACTCTGACTATCACTGTAGAGGATACCATCTTTCTGCTCTTTCCCCAACTCACCCAAGAAATTTTGCAGCCATACCATCTCTTTACTAGACTCTGTCACTGCTACATACTCTGCTTCTGCGGTAGATAGAGCCACAACCTTCTGCAAATTAGAAGCCCAAGATATCACTGTACCACCCAAAGTAAATACATACCCGGTAGTACTTATCCTACTATCAAGGTCACTCGATGCTAAATCTGCATCAGCGTATCCTGCAAGCTCAACGCCTTTGCCCTCAAAACACAGGGCTCTCTCATTGGTACCTCTCAAGTACCTAAGGATCCACTTCACTGCTTCCCAATGTTGTCAACCTGGATCAATTATAAAACAACTAACTACTCCCACCGCAAGAGCAATGTCTGGTCTCGTGCACACCATCACGTACATGATGATACCAATTGCTGAAGCGTAGGGAACCCTCTGCATATAGACACGCTCTTCATCACTGCTAGGAGACTCTTTGCTAGATAGTTTGAAATGACTACCTAGCGGGATACTCACTGGATTGGCATTCTCCATGTTGGAATCTTTTCAACACCTTCTCGATGTACTCCGCCTGAGAAAGGTACAATTATGTCAACTATAAATTGTGATATTGCTTTTATTGATCATTGTATTGATTCGAGTAGTTATCAAGTATTTGTCAAACAATTCTATACAAATCACGAATATAATAATCAACTAATAGAAAAAAATAATCATTTCACCTTATGCAATTAACTATAAATAATCTGTTAATTTTCAAATAGAATCTTTGTATTGAAATATTAAATGTTACTACATGGGTTATACGCTTTACAAAGATAACATTTATAGCAGTATTTCAGATATGGACGTGTTAAAATATACAATGCAATTTATAATATAAATATTAAAATTATATATATTATAATATTACTGAAATTCCATCCGTATGGTGTATAATTAAGGGAAATAAATCAGCACTAGTTTACAAACCCGTGTGTTACGCGGGCATTGATAAAAATTACATAAAAATGTAAAATTTATCAAAAATAATTCTTAACTTCAAAAGTTGATTATTAATACAAAGAAAAGAATATTATTTTTTAAAAATTTTTGAAAAATAAATAATTATCGAATATTTACGACTCTTAGTTCGAGAAATACCGACATAAAATTGGCGATGACTAACATTGGAGGAGTTTTACTATGACTCTTGTCTATATTCATTATGCAATAAATAATAAATAGAAGCTTATTTATTTGATTATATTACGGGTAAATTTGGTTGTTTTGTCAAAGTCAACAAGAAAGATGCTAGTCAATGCTGTTAGAATTAGTTAGCTGAAAAGTGTAAGGTTAGTTAGCTAACTTAGCCACCAAGATAAATAATTGTGTATATAAACATCAAGCTTGACAATCAAAATGTAATTTTTGACACAATGAATTGAAAATAGCAAAATAATTTTCTCTACATTTTTAGTTTTATCAGATTATATCATATAAGCTATAGTTTGGTCTTTTTGATTTTCTTCTTATGAAAATGATGGGTTGCCGAAATAAAGCTTGATTTTGGTAAACAATAGCATTATGTAGATTAACCATATATGTGAGAAGTACAAAAGGTTATAAAACATTGAATGAATAGTTTTAATTTCGTGATATATTGGATATGCAGAAACTTAAATTGATTTATAGTTATATATTGTAATATATATTGTATAGTTCGATCAGTGTAATTTAACAATTACAAAAGGTAAATACATTAATTCAATAAAATGTTGACAACTTAAAAATCCTTCCTCCATTAAATAATCACCCCACACTTGCTTTATTTTCTCGATATCGAATTTCCTTGCCTTCGGAAACCTCATTCATCATATCGAACCAATTAGTAACCTAATGTTTAAAATTTTTAGAGTAATGAAATTAAGGGATAATTACAAAAGTGCTCCTGGGGTTTGAGCTAATTACAAAAAATCTCCAAGTTTTTGAAAATTACAAAAAAAGACATTTAGAAAAAAAATACATGTACAGTTTGATATTTTCTGACATTGTCCTTATTCATTAGAAAATAATATATCGAATATATCCTTGCATTTATAGAAATATTACACATAGCCCCTTAAATTAAATACACAATCAAACCTCAATGATAGTTTTTGTAATTCTCAATAATATCTGGGTTTATTTTGTAATTAGCCCAATCATTTTTTAAAGAAAAGAAAAGAAAAGAAGAATCTTAAAGTTTGATTCTATATTAAATTGTCCTCATTCATAAGCAAAAAGTATTTACCAAAAAAATAAAACTATTTTTATGGAAATACTACAATCTTAAATTTAAAATAAAATCAAAACCTCAAGGGTGGTTTTGTAATTTAGAAAAACCTATTGGGTCATTTGTAAGTAACCCAAACCTCTCTCTCTCTGTCTCTCTCTAAATATCCTTAGTTATCTAAAGTTTAGAAATTTTAGAGATAATTACAAAACATGCCCACCTTTTGAGTCATTTGTAAGTAACCCAAACCTCTATTTTTTTTTTTAAATATCTTTAGTAATCTAAAGTTTAGAGATGATTTCAGAACATGACCCTAATGCATTAGATAATTAAGAAACCCCCCAAAGAATAGTGAAAACTGAAAAAAGAATTTAATGACGAAATTTGGAGCATACAATAGATAATAAGAGTTTACATATTTAATAAGTAGCAACAGAAACTGATGTCTCACATAATGCTTGAATATATTATCTTTCAAATACTAAAAACTTAAAGAGATCAAATTTTATAATTAAGTTTTACAGTCTAAGTAGCTTAAACCCAAGAATTGAAATATCATTGAATCTAGAGACTTGTGACTTCATATATATTGTCTTTAGCATGTCACCAGAACCGACCCATGCCATAGTTTCCTATATCAATTCTAGTATAGTTTAGAGCCTTATAAACTGTCTGCTCTATGATATATGAATGCATCTCGCCCCATTTAAAAAATAGGTAAAAACCAACCACAAATGATATTATTTACAAATTTTATGACTCAGTAAGGCACAAAAGAAACAACATATGATAACTCTCAAGTTGTTGGAACTCCATATTCATCATCAAAGTGATTGAATAGACACAATCAACAAAATGGATGTAGAATATCAATTTCGCTGGAAGAAATCCAACCTAAGAACTTAACTCAGGTGTGATATAAGAAAAGACCGAATTGATTCTGTTGGAAAAAACAGACTCCAGAGCTCAACTCAATAGTGATGTAACAAAACAGTTTGTATAAGATAATAACATTTACGTTACTTGGATAGGATAGCTAAAGACAGTTTGGGACAAGTCTTAGGCAAGAATGCAAATTATTAAAGCATAATTTTTCAAGTACATAAATGGATTCTACAATGCTAGAATTCTAACAAAACCATACAAAAGTGATCTAAAGAGATCACAATAGCTCTTTCTTGTGAAGAACACTATGTTTGAATCAAATGAAATTAATCCACAAAGCAGCAACGATACATAATGAACAATGAACCAAATGTTCATTAAGAAATCCCATAAGTTCAATAATCAGCTAATGTTGCTGCCACACCATCATGAATTTCAAAAAAACACTCAAATGTCATTAAATAAACTACAGATACACCAAAACCATATCATTTTGGTAATAATCGTTTAACTACTCAATTGACCAAAACTGATGAAGCTCAATAATTCTAAAGAGCAACAATATCAACGAAAAACATACAAACATCAACAAATAATATATGAATTTACTTTCAGATTCTTAAGATTTTAGAAAAATAAATTTATGAATCGAAATCTATGAACCTATGCTTCTAACGTTAAAATCTATCAAAAACACTTATTTTAAATCCTTAATAGGAGATAAATAATAAGGAAAAAAAAACTAAAAAAGTAGAATTTCAAAAATAAAATCAAAGGATAAAACTGAATTATTAATGGGACGAATAAGTTTCTTCCCCCAAAGATCAAAAATTGATTAATTGAGTTAAAAAGAAAAAAAGCCACAATAAGGCAATATTTACAAAAATTATCAAATACACTCTAATAATTTACAAGTTTTTTCACAATCTGAATTTGAGAATCTAGATTAAAAAATCCAGAATAAAAATAACAATTATTTGAACACTTATAATAAAACACCAAAGTGTTTTTCTTTATTAAACATATACCCTAAAAAACTTTAGAACTTAAATATGAATAAGTGTCCTCCAGATAAATCGGGCGAAAACTAAATCGCTGAAGATGAATACATTACAAAAAGTTGAAGAAGATTCTTTATTTATAGACTAAAATAAATTTATTACAACATACACTACAAAGTCAATCTAATAATATGTGAAACTCGTCCAAACCGAGTAGTTTCCCCCAACAATGAAGAAATAGTGCAAAAAAGATCCAATGACTATGAATGCATTCCTATTTTAGAAAAAGTTGTTAATGAAGGCCTCGTTTGGTTTAGGGATTGGATAGGATAAGGCTGGATAAAGTCAATTATCCCGGGTAATCCAGCGTTCGGTAAACTAGTTTCCAGCCCGGGATGAAAAGTTACGGCCCATCCCGGCCCGCGAATTATCCTTAATATATGTGAAAACTCAATCCCACCATACTCCCTCGGATAAATTATCCATTCTCTAGTCCAGAGAACAATGACCATGATACCCCTGCTTTTCAATGCTAAAAGTCGAACTTGCCCTTGTACCCACAATTAATTACATATCTACCATAATAAATAGACATCAGGCTGAGACCCTAACTTCAGAACCCACGAGCAGAAAATCAATGGCGTATGAGAGAGAATCTTCCTGGAGTTCCTCAAGAACTTCAGAGAGGCGGACGACGGCCGTGGAGGCTACGACCCCTATTACGAGGCCGAGGTGGAGGCGATGAGGCCCAACGACTCCAACACCATGTTTATCGACTTTCTCACATGTGATGCACTTCAATGACGTCATCCAGAGGCCATCGATGTCGCCTTCTACAACCTCCCCATGGTTCGAAAATTGAGGGAATTGACCATCGCCGAGATCGGGAAGCTGGTGTCAGTGAGCGGCGTGGTCACCCGCACCAGTGAAGTTTGGCCTGACCTTCTTCAGGGCACCTTCAAGTGCTTGGAGTGTGGGAATTTTATTAAGAATGTTGAGCAGCAATTCAAGTACACTGAGGTTTGTTTTACTCATTTCCTCCTGATTAGGGCTTTTATTTTGCATTGGTAGAAGAAGAAGAAAAAATTCAATTAATCTCTCTGCATTACAATTTAAATGGAGAAACCCAATTAATCTCTTCATGTTGTTCAGTGAATGTGTTCCGATATATTTGGTTGTCCGATATATAACTATGAATTTGAACAGGGCATTATTAATGTGGACGTATATTCGCATAAACGTACTTGGTTGTTTTGCTCCTGCTCTTTCTAGATCTAATTATCGGATCGGTTATGCAATCTGAAACTTTTACGTTACTGTGTTGTTTATTATGCTGGAGATCTATATGTATGAACATAGAAAAGTGAGGGGAAATATAATAATGATGGACCGTGGAGAAGGGAAGTGTACACTGATTAATTGCTAGAAGGATGCGTTTGTCATTATTTTTATCAATTTTTCGGTTAATTGGTTTTTCAGAATCTGATTTTTTGAGTTGATGTCACCTATCGGCATGCTTCTTGTGTGACGTATTATTTTAGGGATTTTGAGAAAGTTACGGATCATAAAAATGATGTTGGTTCCTGTAGTATCTGTATCACATTCTTGGATCTGTGTATATTTTACCTCCAAAATCTTATGGGATTTAACATAACTGGAATTTAATTGAGCAAAAGATGATCATGGCACCAGCAACAGCTTCAAGGGACTCAATTAAGCCAAGAGGTAACTTGCCTGTGTGCATGTGTGTTGAATTTGGGTGGGGGTGGGGGAATATATAATAATACTAAGAGAAATTAATAAGGTTTTATTAAGTTTTTGTACATATATTAAGTGCATATATACAATACTAAATTTTTCTCTCCTGTGTTTAACTAATGTATACTAAATGCCAGATTTTATTTATTAATAAAGGGGCCATGGTAATAAATAAATAAATAAATTAGCATGACGTTTGTCATAAATTTCATGCGGCTTATTTCTGCTGCATATATAGGTATTAGGTACATAATTTGTGATAAATGCCTACCCTTTTTGTTGGTAATTATTATTAAACAGATGTTGTTAAAGTTCTTAATTAATTTTGCATCTGCCGTCTGTCAATTAAATCACGCTGCGGCTCATCACATCGCCACTGTTGGCAAACTTTAGAAGCCTGGAAATTTCTTCTTTATGTTGGTATTCAGTTATGAATGAAGTTTCCTGAATCACTTTTGGTTAATTAGTGGATGCTATCAAAGGGAGTGACGATGTATTTTTTTCTGTATTGAGCTTAAGAAAATCAGGATACAATTGTATGTGGTGGTTTAGTGAACTTTGTCACCTGGGACTACAAATAAATCCTTTCAGTGAAATTAGTAAATATTATCTACAAAATTAAATAAATTGTATAATGATTTTGATGTGATGCTGAAATATATCCCTATCAAACTAAAGATGGCTAAAATCTTTTTTCGTCTATGTGTAACAACAAACTTTGAATTTAGTTTTGTGTTTTGTGACACATTGGTCTATATGACACAATACATTTCTATAACATGAAGGTAAGTGTCACCATAGAGATGTTATTTTATAGCATTTGTAGTCTTCTTAACTTTGGCGAATGACTTAGTTGTCTTTGTTTCAGTCATCATTGATGCAGCCTCAGATGATGGTTGTCTCAGACTTGGATGATATATTTTTTCCATTGCCGAATGACCTTTTGGTCAACTTGCCTGTCAGAATCGAGAAGTGTTGTAGAATCATTCCTCGGAAGCTTGCCCTCCATGTTCCAGGACAACATGAATGTTGAATCTGCATTTGGTCCTGCTCTTAAAGTTGCATTTATGGTGATGGTATGTTTGCCTCTTTTATTTACATCACTTTTAACTTGTTCTATTTTTTATTTTGTTTAAAGTTAATATTGGAACTAATCAATTTTTATCTCAATCAGAGCCAACTTGGTGGTAAAATGTTGATTTTTCAAAATACTCTGTCATCACTTGGTGTTGGCCATCCGAGGCTGCGTGGGGATGATATACGTTTTCCAGAAGATTCATTTTATAAACAGATGGCTGCTGATTTTACCAAGTATCATATAGCTGTAAATGCAAATGCCTATTTTGATTTTTGTGGGATTTTTTTAAATAAATTGAGAATGATTGATGTATATTTTTTTAATGGAGAAAAAAAAACGTAATTTTCAGATTGTTAGTTTCTTTTTAATGTGAATACATGAATCTTGTTAATTCTTTGAATATTTTTTTTAAATAAGTGGCCTCATTTGATACTCGTAATAGGATAGTAGTGATATGATAGGATAAGACCAAAAAGTTAAAAGAGGAAAATTGCCATTTCATCTTCCTTATCCAAGAAAACAAACGCCTGGCAGGATAAATTATCATCAACCCACAAATACAAAAATCAACTTTACCAAACACAAGTCTACCTCATCTCTACAGTATTAACCGGGTATTTACCCGAAACTCGGGATATAATTATCATATCCCATCCCTCAAACCAAACGAGGCCCGAAAAGTTTGAATATGAAGCTTTATATGCAAGAGTGACTGTGAAAGAAACAAAGTTATATTAGAATTATAAAATGATTCAAACTGCAAAGTCATGATGATATTGTAACCATTGGAAAGGAATATAATTAAAAAAACAAAAAAACTCACATGCCATTTTGTAAGAAATCTTCCATAATATATTTAATCGCCAAATTTAGAAATCATTGAAAATTAATAAATGGGTATTTTTGTTGAGAAAAAAAATCAATCAATCATAGAAATCAATTAATCCAATATTAATAGAAATGGAATTTTCCATAAAAATTCAATCAATCTATAAAAATGGAAGTCCAGTATTAATAAATAGAATTATAATTACCATCTGGAAAATCAATCAATCAATACAAAACATGCTAAAATCATGAATCTAACATATTGAAAAATTATTAGAGAAATCACTCATAAATATATTACGAAAGATCATGAATCTAGACACATTGATAAATAAAAAAAACATATATATTAATAAGACAGTTTCAAATAAAATCTTTAATTGAAAAAAAAAGTCATTTCGATTCAAATACAACAATATCCAATTCTACAGATCTAAACAAATACAAGAAAACTCATTAACAGAAATAAGATAAAATAAAAATTAAGCATGAAAAAAAAAATCTAACCTTGCGATAAGTGGTGCCATCTGGCTCAATCAAAACCACAAAATATTATTGATGTTCTGCAAAAAAAAAAAAAATTAAAAAAAAATCAGTAAGGTTTGAACAAAATTAACAATATATATATATATATATATATATATACTATATATATATATATAAGTTTTGCAAAAAAAAAAAAAAAAATGAAAATGAAAGAGGATTGATACCTTGATTGAAATTAGCAGTTTGGGTATCAGACCCTAAAACAAAACACAAGATTTTCTTGCATTACAAAGTCAATTTACAAATAAATGGACATGAGGGAAGTCAACACAAAGTTTAATGACAAATTTAAAAAACCTTACAACCAAATAGTCAAACATATTGATAAATCGATGGACAAAAATAATTCAAGCACTGGTAAGATAATCAAGGAAATTTAGCTTCACTTTAAGTAATTGACATGCAAACCTCTAAAATGCAAATTCATGCACAAATGTGAAATAGGTGAACCAAATTAGAATTAGGACTTTCAATTCGATAGCCCAATTAACCACTTTTTATAACCTATCAATTAACCAAATTATAATAGGTAAAAGGAAACTTATAAAAGATGTTATTTTGATCCATGTCACAAAGTAAAAGAGTTGTAATCTGCCATATATTCCACAGTAATTTAACCAAACTACAATTTCACTATTGGAGGTACATACGATATTACACAAACTAATGAAATAAAACCCATAACCACACAACTGTAGTGATAAAATAAATATAAAATATAAAAAATCTCGAATAGCATACACAATTATAAAACTCCTAAATTGAACCCAACATCCCTACATACTCGAACAATTATGAGAAAACCACATCAGCAAAAACACATTCAAGACCCCAACCAAAAATAACAAACAAATCCAGCTCCAAAAAATTAATTGTAAATTATATAATGAAAAGGATTAAGAGTAGTACATGAAAGGAACCCAATCTGAGATATCCGGCCAGAAGAAGGTGAAGAACGTTAGCACCCCTTGTCCCATCCTCACTAATATTCGATCACCAAGAGAAAAATTAATGACCTATTTTTGATTCGTATGAGAAGGTGAAGAAGAAAAAATGAATTATCAAGAAAAAGTCTCTTGCAACTTTTGATGACGTGTTATAGATTCATATGGATGGATTAAGGTCGCCTATTTTTATTGATCCTACTTCCTAAAATATTGAAACAAACAAAAAGAATCCAGGTCAAAATGCAAACATTATCTTTCGAAGCAAGAATCTTTGAAAAAGATCTTCGAAGAAAAAATTTCCAGATGGATATCTAAGGAAAAAAGTTAATTGAACTTTTTTGATTATGAATTAAAAAAGAATATAGCAAAAAATCTAGATAATTTTGTCTTCGAAGTATCCTTCAAAGCAAATTAGGCTAGAGAGGAAAAAAACCCTAGCTTCTTTAGAAAATGAATAAATGGAAAAAAGTTATTATTTATACCAATGGAAAAAAACTAAAAAAATGAAGCATTAATTCAACACAATTAATAAAGAGGCTAATGCATCAAAATTTGAAGGCACCAGACCATGATACATGTAATTAGGATTAACCATAAGATGACACATCAATCACGTGTCAATTGAATTAACAAATAAGGTGGATCTCAACCTTTCAAAATTGAGATTTCATAAATACACAAATTTAAATATGATGTGATGTGTAAGTTCAAAGAAACCTAAGATAAGCAAAATATTTTGCAATTTTTTTAAACCGATAAATATTTATAATACCCAGTTTTCAATCATCCACTAATTATGTCTCAATTTGTTTTTCTTTAATACTTTCTCGGGATGTATAAAAATATTTATGAATTATTTTGAGACACATTTGAAATTCCATCAATTATTCGTCAATCAAAAAAAAAAAAGTTAGTGTATTACGGGCATATAACATATAAAAAAGGAATAAAAATATAAAATTTATTAAATTTTTTATTAAGTTCAGAAAATGAATTATTAATACAAAAGGGAAAAAAATGTTGTTCATTTTAAATTTTGAAATATTTTCTTGTTAACTACATTAATTGTTTTACTCACAATAACATCATTTTCATCGCAGTAAATAATTTTTAACCTTTTACGGCTTTTAACTCGAGAAATTGTAACATACAATTGACCGTTGCTGAACGCTGATCTTGGTAAATACAATACAACTTTGAAGAGAGTTTGACCCTAACTCTTGTTTATAGTCATTGCTCAACAAACAATAAGTGAAAACTATCTTCTCTGGAATTTTACCCTTGCGTTGCATGGGCAATTTTTTAACGTATAATCTTACAAAACAATTGAATATTATTGTTTTTGAATTATTTAGTTAATTAAATAATTTATTATATATTAAGTAATATAAATTGATGTCATCTATTTATTTTTAAAGTATATAATGTCATTAAAAAAATATTAAACATGGTTCATAAAAAGACTATTATTTGTTAAATAGTAGTTTACAAATTATAAAATATTTTGCAATAAAATAAAGACAAATACTTGTGTTAGGCCAGATTAACGGGTCATGATCCGTTAGACCATTTGACCCGATACTATATGTATTGGTGTTTGTACAGTGATGTATTGGTTTTTGTACTGTAAATTATTAGTTTTTCATAAATCTCTGACTCGTATTATGATGTTTTAATTTTTGTACTGTGATGTATTTGTAATATGATGTATTGGTTTTTTTTTATTATAATGTATTAATTTTTGCATTATAATGTATTGATATGAAATTTTGGCCTAACGGATGATTCGTTAGTCCGGCCTAACAAGAGTGTTGCCCTAAAATAAAATGAGGAGATGAGACCATATATTTGTATGATTGTGAAGTTACGTACTATTAATTACATATATAATAAGTTGCAAGACAATAGTTTTAAGAAATGATCCTTAAAACCAAAGTCATGTAAAAGTAACACTTTGAATAAATTGTAAACCCCAACTGCAAAAAACTTAACGAACCAATATTGTGCACAAATATTAGTGGACTTTAATAAAAACACATATATATATTCCTTGATTTTAGTCATTTGCACCTTATATTACAACATATTCCTCTCTCTCTCTCTCTCTCTCTCTCTCTCTCTCTCTCTCTCTCACTAAAGGTGACATTAAAAAAATATGATCAACACAACACAACACAAATAAACTTATAAAAAAGTAATTGAGAATAAAAATTATTTAGTATCTATTAAAAGAAAATTGAAAAGGAATTAATACTAAAAAAACACCTTAAATGTTTTATAGTTTATATAAGTTTGAGGGTAAGCATATATGAAATATCAAGATCAATTCTTTTCTATATACTTAATCCATGATAACCCAGAATATGACAATGATTATTATGAGTCATGGAAATATAATAATAAGTCCTCTAACCCCATATTACATAATGCAATAATCTGTAAAAATTGTCTAATCAGCTACAATATTTTGCCAAATAAATGGTAAAAGAAACAACCCCCAAAATCTCCAAATCACTTCTAAAACAAACTTTCAGGTACTAAGGTTGTAGAGTCAGATATTTCTAACTCAGATGGGAGAAAAGCAGTTCAGAATAACCAGGAGCTTGTTGAGGCTGAGCCAAGAACACCACCAGTTCCGCTGCGAAGGTCTACAAGAGTGCGAGGATCACCAGATAAGTTCACACCATCAAATTACTACTTTTTGCTGACTGATGGTGGTGAACCTCAATGTTACGCAGAGGCTGCACATGGTAATACCAGAAGCAAATGGAGTCTTTCCATGGATGAAGAGATGGACTCCTTGATGTCCAATGACACTTGGGATCTTGTTGAGCTCCCAAAAGGAAAGAAGGCGCTGCATAACAAGTTGTTCTACATAATTAAAGACGAGGCTGATGGGAGCAAGCATTACAAGGCAAGGTTGGTTGTGAAGGGATTTCAGCAAAAATACAATATTGATTATACAGATTTTTTTACTCCTATTGTAAAACTAACCACTATTCGAATGGTTTTGATTATGGTTGTTGCAGAGAACTTACTGTTAGAGCAGATGAATGTAAAAACAACATTTCTCCATGGTGATTTGGAGGAAGACATATATATGAACCAACCAGAGGGATACTTGTCGAGAGGTAATGGCGACTTAGTGTGTAAATTGAAGAAGAGCTTGTATGGTTTGAAACAGGCTCCGAGACAGTGGTACAAGAAGTTTGATAAGTTCATGCTTGATATTGACTTCGTCAGATGCAATGCTGACCATTGTTGCTACTTCAAGAGGTTTGATGATAGTTATATCATATTATTGTTATATGTTGATGACATGTTGATAGCAGGTTATTGTACTCAAGAAGTCGATAGATTGAGGAAACAATTATCAGAACGGTTTGCTATGAAAGACCATGGAGACGCCAAGCAGGTTTTGGGTATGTAGATTACTCGAGACTTGGTGGGAGAAAATTTGTTTTATCTATAATATAAATTTATCTGGTGAGTTTACTGAATAACTTAAACAAGAATTTTGAAAAAAGAATAGTCATTATTTTATAATTATAAATAAACAATTTCCTTGAGATGTTAATTTTTAAATATATTAAATTATAGGCAAATAATTGGGTGAGATCGATCCCATATTATGAGATCACTTTTTACTATATCCATCTACACATTTAATCTGCCCCCATCCAAACCACAACTCACCCCATCATATCTAATAATTTAAATAAATAAGATTATGTCTCTCATTTCTCTCTCGCACAAACCCACCCATGGCTTCCCATCTTGTCTCTCTCTTGCCAGCCTTCAACACTCCACTCGCCGGCCATTGTTTTCTGCCATCGACTAGCGTTACCGATGATAGATTTAATCATAAAAAATATAAAAACAAAAACCATTGGCATTTGAACAAATAATAAATTCTGAGAAGGGAAAAAACCCTACTTTCCTGATCAAAAATCATTTGTATAAAGATCGACGATGGTGATAGTGGTTATCCTTGAAGGTTTGTCTCTCTCGTCTCTGCTCCTTCTCTTATGGGGATCGATTTGTACTAAATTTTAATTTTTCCTTTACTTTGCATATTCTATTCTCTGTGAGTTTGAGAATAATTAGAATTTTATTTTTCGGGTTTATTCAATATACCTTTTGTTTTTGGAAGTAATGCTCAATTTATTTTATTGTCTCAACTGTGGAACAAATAAAATGTATTAATGTAGCATAGCTTTTGTTCCTATTTCCGTTTTTGTTGATTTGATGTTGTTAGTAGAATTTTATTTAGGTTTTATTAGATGTGTATTTCATTTTCTTTGATTCACTTTG
Source organism: Phtheirospermum japonicum (assembly GCA_014905375.1). NCBI lineage: Eukaryota > Viridiplantae > Streptophyta > Magnoliopsida > Lamiales > Orobanchaceae > Phtheirospermum > Phtheirospermum japonicum. The sequence goes on along the minus strand of BMAC01001273.1, from coordinate 16,373 downwards.
GAGAACTCATGTAGCCAGTGATCAAAATTTGGCCATAAATTAAGGTGAATTTGTAGGACTGTAATTGGACTAGTTGCTGGAATTTGAGGTTGAAATTGTGAGAGTGATTTGTATGTTAATATATTTATACCACTCTTTCTTCTCTCTGAGAGATTGATGGGGTGTAGGTTTTTACCATCTTAATTTATGTTACTCAAAATATAGTTCTTCATGAATTCAGTAGTTTATATTTTGAAACATGTTTTTCGTAATCTACCCATAATAGTATATTCACTCATCCATACTAAAGTCTTGGGACTCGATAGTTTTGTTTGTATTTCGATAATAATCAGAATGAGTTATTGTGTTCTAAAACACATGGCATATATTGACTTACAAAAAGTTGAGTTGTTTATAATATATATGACTAGATGCTATGGGGGGTAATTGTACTTAAACTTCATTCTACACTACATTTGATGTGAGTATATATTTAAATATTATGCACCCAAACTGGTTTTAATCTTATGCATAAGATGGGGTTTGGTCCATGTTGGTTCTTATTATTGGACAATATTATTGGGAAATCTATTTATGGGAATTTTCTTATTTGCCTTTCTTGGGCTCAAAATAAATTAGGACTATAGATTTGTTTCCTAGATTGGGTTTAGGATTTTACTTAGTTTCCTAGATTGAGTTTAGGATTAGTTTACTTGTTTACCAAAATTAGGATTCTTGTCTATTTAAGATAAGAAGTAGTCTTGTTAATAGATACGATTTGAACGCAGCCAAGAGACGAGAAGAAGAGACGCACAAACAAGAAGAAGAATATAAGCACGAGGAGTACTTAAAGCCACCATCCTAAATTCATACATCTTTGAAATTACGTGACCAACGAAGAAGATCATCCCTTCGTGGCGACAAGTATTTTAGTATCATAGTGTTGATGCAATTATTTTCATATATTACTTAATTATTTTATATTTGATCTTGAACAAATCTAAGTAATATAGTTTTCGGGTTTGTATACCTACGTTCATAAGCATGTTTGCTTATATGAACAAAGTAAATTGTTGTGTTCACTTCTTCAATATTTGTTATTCCGCTGCTTTTATTTACATAAACTTTTCGATGTTAGTTTGGGTGTTTTAACACCAGACTTAACATCTGTGTTTATTTCGTTATTTACAACACTAAAATTATTTGATGTTAGTTCCAGTGTTGTAACACTGAACTTAACATCATTTTACTGATACTTATTTCAACAACCATAGGTCCTACGTATTCACAAATATATATGTGTATTCATTCAAGTCTTGTGAATGATGATACACATATTGTTATAGATAATACTCTATATTACATCATGTCTTTTGTGGATTCTTTAAGATATTTAAAATGCTCAACTACTCCCGATTCTTGTGTTTTATCATGTCTGGTGGACGTACCTTTTATTTTATCTCTTGTTGTATTTGTGAAGGATTTAGAGATCATATTTTACTCCATTAGATTTTTTTATGTGGATTTTCTTCTTGTTGATAGCCTTTTTTTTCTTGTTATATAGGACTTCTCGCATTTGCTATCTTATTACTTTGGACGGAGATGGTGAAGTTTTTGTGTACATGATGCTACTCTTGTTAATAGTTGAATTCATCTCGCTCATTGGTTATAGTATCACAAATTGTAGTAAATATATCAAAAATTATTGTGAATGTATCAAAAATTTGTGTAAGTGAATGAAGCGCAGTGAGAAGTGATATTGCATGGTATTATTTTGATATGAGTTCAGGTTTGTATGTTTTATTTGATTATAATAGAAATGTCGTATTACACATGTTAACCTTAAATTATGAACACCATTTTTATGAATGGCGGTAGCGTTTTGATTTGATTACAATTTTATATATAAAATAATTTCAAAATATGTAATCATACTTTGTAACTCACTAACATATATTAGAGTAAGAGTATCACAACAACAACTTAAAGCATCACATGTCTTAGTAAAACTATCATATTTCTAGTTTGCACTATTTTTCATTAAACGTATCTCAATACATGCTTAATGCATCACAAGTCACGGTAAAAGTATTAAAAAATAATTATTTTATAATTTTTTGTTTTACACTATTTTAAGTAAAAATATCACAAAATTAGATCAATGTATTACAATAACCACTAAAAGTATCACTAGAAAATTATGATCACATCAACATTACATAAACTCGTCCAAAAAGGTTGTAAGTCGCCTTCTTGTTAGTAAATAAATGATATAACTTGGAGTACAATTGCGATGAATACAAACTTCATTGAAATCACTAATCTTTTCTATTTTTCCAGCTGCAAAAATAGATTGCAAATCGAATTGTTATTTCTCACCAAAAATTATATTATTTGCAGTAAAAATATAACAATATTGACCAAAACGTATTATAAGTTTTAATAAAAGTATCACAAAAAGTTGTTAAAGTCTCACAAAATGTATTTAAAGTATCACATATTTTTTATATTTGATTTATATTAGATATTCTACATTTTCTTACAAAATATTGTTAATATATCATAAAAGGTTTTTATTATTCACAAACCATAGTTAAAATATCACATATTTCTTATATATAATTTATAACTTCATTTTTTTCAAATATGTAGTAATGGTATCACAATATGTTATTAAAGTATCACAAAATATAACAAATATATCACATGTTATTGATATCTGAATTCTATTTTCACACGTGATCTTTAGTATCACAAATAATTGTTAAAGTATCTCAGACTATTGTAAAATTATCATAAAATGTACTTGAATTATTTTTTAATATATCCATGAATTATGAGCCTAAGTTTCATAGAATTATTACTAATTTACAACGATACATTGTTAAAGTTGTATTTTTGTACTTAAGATTATTGAATGTCATAATTAAGTATTACAAAGTATTATTAAAGTAGCATAAAATATAACTATAGTATCACAAAATAAATATTTTTATGTTCGTCGTTTTCCACTACAGCCACAACAAGTCCACCACCACACCCAGTTAGAGTAACACACACTAGCACACAACACATACATAAAAAGAATCTACCACCCACAATGGGTCCATTACGTCCAAAACCAGTGACCGATCAACACTTCATCCTATAAAAATAAAATTACAAATGTAGGACTAAAAGTATCATATATACTAGTTAAAGTATCACATAATGACAGTGTGTATGTGCAATATTAATTTAATAGCATAAAGTATTAGAGATATCAGCGGGTATAAGTTTAACTCTAATACATAAATGAATCTTTATGAATATGTCTGATTCTCCATGTCAAACATAATGAGATTCAGCTCAAAATATTTAGGAGAATATTTGGCATGAATTTTTCGATTACCTGCTGGCAAACAAACGTCCCATTTCAGTTGATTTCTTGCAAAGAGTCGTGAGAATTATGGTGGGTGTTAGTTTCTAAGACACGGACTACTCAGGTGATCAGGTTATTCAATGCGAAATCCTTGCACCAACTGACATATATATACATATAACAACATAAGACCACACACCATATGATTGTACAGTGATAAGTTAAATAATGCGTCAACATTCAGATGATCTAACATATCCCTCTTAAATAATGACTATATATTTTTTTAGAATTTATCATAAAAATACTTGAGAATTTCAGTGAACTCCACAGACAATTCATATTCGCATCCAAAATATCCCTCCAAATCTTCATTCAACCTCTCTGCAAACTAACCAATTATTTATTTCAATCGATTAAATAGCATAATAAATAAATAAATAAATAGCATTGAAAAAGATCCCATCATTTCTTAATCAGACTCATCACCTCTAGTTTCTTACTCAAATCCCATGATTCTACCACTGATTGTGTCGCTTTCTCATAATTGAAATTATTGAGTCAAACCCCAGAATCAGCATTATCAAAAAAAAAAAAAAAAACTCATGAGGGTCTCATAGAATTTGTTTAGATTCTCCAGATATTCTAAAAATGTATTAAAATATGATAGTAGAAGGAAATTACCTTCATTTCTAAGCGAACTATACAACTTGGCGGCATGGGATGCTCTGACTCCATGTAAACTGTCAGAATCGTGTACATGAAACCCTAGTTTGTGTTCAGCGGCAGCTCAAATTAGACCTCCCCCGGCTGCAACACCACATCATTACCAATATCCACCGCGAACATATGAAGCGATTAGAATTTTACTGCAATGTGTTCTAAAATTTAATTGAGAAATTGTAAATTCTAAAAACGGACTATTTTAGAGGAAATAGGTCCTGGTGGATTAAAGGTGGTTAATAGCTTGATCTGCATGGGTATGTACGAGAGTGGGAGGGAGATGAAAAGTGCTTTGTTGTTTGTAAGGTTCTTTTAACTAGTAATTGAGTGGGGCGGGGTGGTGAAATTTGAAGAATTGGGTTGAGTGAATTTATTTAAATGGTAAAAAGTAGTCTCATATATGTGATCGGTCTCACATGAGACCTACTCTAAATTTAATTTAGAAATAGATAAATAATAACTATAGTTTAAAATATTGGGACAAAAGAAGAATTGAACAGTAACATATGATTAAAAAGAGACACAAGAAGAAGAATTAATTTTGTTACTCCAAAAATTTAATTTTTATAGTAAGAATGTAATATTGGCAACTTTCAGAAAAAATCGTTATTTTAAAACACTTTTGCAATCTTTTTTAAACTAAAAGCTCATCAATCTAATTTGTTCTAAATTTGCATTATAAACTTAAAAAACTGATGTTGTAAAAGGAAAATCATAAGGAGAAGATATAAAAGAGAGACGAAGGAGACGGTAGAAATTAGGGTTATATTATTCATCAAAGACTCCCTTTATACAGGGTATCAATTAAATGTTTCCATAATACATAAAGATAACGAATACTTAAATTGTCCCTCATCAGTTACTTGTTGACGAAGGCACACTAATTGTGTTTTTCCTTCAACACTCCCCCTTGTGCCAAATCAAAGGGTGAAATGGTGTTTTATTGTTACCTCGTTAAAACCTTGCCAAGTAACAAAACCCAATGGGAGAAATAAAATTTGGTCTAAGGAAAAAGAGTACAACACACCTACGTTGAGACTCCCCCTAAAGTGTACACCTCTCTCTGATATGTACATCTATCAAGAGAACTTTGAAAGTTTCCACTTCCTCAATTTATTTGATTCTTGAGAAAGTGCATAGTTGTTGGTTGTAGAAGAGTTGTGGTGATATTACTCGTATTATAACATTTTCTTTAGTGATAGAGTTCAAGCCACTATCATCAGATATATGAATGATCATAACATTTATCGTAGATACTCACGAACTACTACATGTATGATAATGATCTCTTTACATGGATCGAATGAGTAACCAACATCAATGATACTATTTGGTGTTTCACAGTAGGAAGTAAACTCAACATTTTCTATAGGGATTACAAGACCATCTGCAGTCCCAATTATATTTATGAATGGAAAAAATAAACTCGCGTCAATGGTTTCTTTTAGGTATCAAATTACATTTTGATTCCATTCCAGTGAATTGCGCTTTCTTGAGTTAAATCAATATAACAATTTTGAGAAAGTAATATTTGGTCAAGTGTATTAGTAATGGTACAATAATGCGCATATTGTACGTAGGTAGAGAATTTCAGCTCCCATCAGTTCTTCGTCATTCCATTCGCGAAATTGATATTTTCTTATATCTTCACTTTGACCAATCATAGGAGTGCTAACATATTGCACTTATCCATATTTAATTGCCTGATCATCTTTTGGATATATGCAAATTGTAGAATTTAGTATTCCACAAACTCGGTTTTAGTTTAAAGCCTTAACATGACCAAGTTTTCCCATGATGCATTATCTCAAATTAAAATTTCAAATAACTAGAGATATCTCTTATTTCATTAAGAGTGTATATTATGTTCCTTTCATCGACATATACAATCATAATCGCAAATTTGAAACTTATTTTATTTATAAATACGCAAGGGCATAAATTATCTTTTCCCAATCAAGTAGTCACTTAGACGGTTATACCACATCCGACTTGATTGTTTCAATCCATAAATTGATTGTTTCAATTTAATTTCAAATGCACTCTGTGGCTTAGAGTCACTTGCCTTGGCAATGAAGCGCCAGCAAGCACTTTCATATATACATCTAAATCACGATCCCCATAGAGATATGATGTAACCACAAGTATAAACTGTATTCTCATTTAATTGGAATTATAACATCTATTATGGGAGAGTACATATCCCCATAGTTAATTCCAGGGCGTATTGAGAAACTTTGTGCCTCAAGCATAGATTTGCATCTCATGGATTTATTTTTATCATCGCTTTTTGACAAAACTTTGTTCATGTCCTACAGGCTTTACACTTAGTGAGGTTAGCACTACCAAACCAAACACATGCCTTGTTGTCAGTGAATGTATTTCTACCTGGATTGATTCTTTACATTTAGGTCAATTCACTCTATATATTGGTATTTTAATAGAGTGTGGCTCGATACTATTGTGCTCTATGATTCCTTGAGCAACAATGTATATATCATCAATGTGTGTAGAAGATCTTTCCATCAACTCATATAAAATCATATTGTACATTGATATTTCTTTATTCTCTGGAATCATATTAAACATCGAGCGTCCTCCAGTAATGATTCATGGACATAAGTATAATCAGAGATAATCTCATGAGAGTCATTATCTTCATTGATGATTAATTGAATTTGTGTCATACATGCCCTCTTATTCCTTGGGCGAGTATTGATCGAACCAAGTGACCTCCCCCTGTTCCTTTTGGGAGTCACGACCTCAACCACACCTCCACTAAGTATGGTTTGAAATGTCTTAATTTGCGACATTGTGCCCTTTATGGGGACTTTTAACCTTGCAAACACATTTGCAGCTTGTATATATATGATCTCGTCACTTTAGAAATTGAGTCTTCTATACTTTGAAGATCAAATGTTCACTTTACTTTACTTTCATGTTACATTGTGAAATGCGGGGATCATAATGAGACATAGTATGAAACTATTCCTGTCGGTCCATTAGAAAATAAATTTTCTTATCTCCCCTAGCTACGGAAAGACTGTCTCATTAGAGAGACAAATTTGCTAACTTAGCGATAAAGAGATCGTCTGTCAAAGGTTTCAAATAGCGGATTACTATTAGAGATTCATATCCAACATAAATACTTAATCGTCTTTAGAAATCCATATGAATGTGTTGTGGGGGCGCAATAGGCACATATACTACTTAATCCAATATGCGTAGATATGAATTATCAGGCTTATATCCTCTTACCAACTGGTACACAAAATATCTGGTTAGCAGGGGTTCATAAACGAATAAGTAAGAGTTGCGTGCAATATTGCATAACACTGTGAAAAGACAAATGAGTGCGCATAAATATTATCTTAGTCACCATCTATATTCATTTTGACGGTGTCTTCTTTGAGACCTTATTGTATATGCACATTAGGGGTACAAAATCCAGTACATCGATCTTTATTAAAATGCAATAGACATCAAATACTTTTGATGTAAACTCTTTAGCATTATGAGTTTGGGTGCTCTATAAGGGTGGTGAGTCCTCAGTTATATTAAATGTGCTAGAAGTTTTGCAAATGCAATATTTTTATGGATAATACATGCCGAAGCATCGACCAAAAATATACAATTCTTAAATGATCCGCATTTTGAATGGTTTTGTCCACATGTATCACCAATTATCAATTATAAGAATGAAATATTATACTTTGTATCTTTAGCAAATGCAGGTCTCAATCATATAATTTTGCTAATGAACAAGTTTTGAAAGAATGAGTGATGTATCTTTGAGATATGAATGTATGTAGTGCTCCTAGTACTTTAGAATGCACTAGCTATAATTGAACAACATTAGTTCGACACTATACTTTGCATTAAATTTCTATCTCGTTTTGTGTTTCACTCAAAATAAAAGATGTCTATATTAATTTCTTATAATATGGACCATCATATCACGATGACCAAAGAATCCATGTCAGTCGTGTCAAAACTTGAATGAGTCGTGTCCAAAAGTTCTTTGTTGGTCATATATTATGATTCAATGACCAAAAAGTAGTAAAGTAAAATTACTAGATTGACTCTAAAACATGCTTTCTTCCACATAAATTAAAGGTATAGTTCCATTCTCATAATGTGATTCTTTATGATAATCATCCACATGAATATCATCAAACTTAACAAGGTTCATTTCTCTCTTGGTCCATAATGAGCTTTTATGACTTTAATCAATGTGCCACCTGACATCAAGACTTTGTCACATATAAATATCAATTAAGTGAATAATTGTCTATTCTTCGACAAATTCTCACATTCCTTCATAGATGAATGAAATACATTTCATTCTAATATTTTACATTATGTACTAGATGTGTTACATTATATATAATAATTTTCTCATGAACCTTGTATGTGAATGTGTGGTAAATAAACTCAAGTAAATTCAATACTTTAGAATGAAATACAAAATCTACCAATAAGCCAAAAATAATTAAATCAGGCCACATCACATAAATCTAACTCAAAATAAATTTTAAGACCAAATACAATAGTCTAATGTGAATTATTGATTATACTTTCATCAATCAAAATAGAGGATATCTATTAACTAAGAAAGGTTATCGGGGGATCCTCCATGACTTCTACCATGACCAATAAATATCACGAACTCTTACATATATTACCTTGTGGTTCATTCTTCCCACATAGGTAGGGATATCCAATAAATATCACGAACTCTTTACTTGTCTTACCTTGTGGTTCATTCTTCCCACATAGGTAGGGATCAACATGTCTCTTCCCCTTTACACTGAGGTTATTTTCACTATTCAAATCGATCATGGTTAGCCTCAAGAAATTTATTTATCCAGAGGTCTAACATTGGTATTATGAATAATAATGTCATGTGTCTTAACGACTCACTATCATAATTAATATTATACAAGTGCATCAGTATGTTTGCTCAAGTGAAAAAAAATAGAGTGAGATCGTATCTCTCAATTTATTATTGTCATTTAAAGTGACTTTCTTTTTCACATATGGTAGGACATGTTTTTAGTCGCAACATATCAAAGGCATTGACCCTTTTTTAGCAAGCAAACCAATTTCTTTTCACTAAATTCTTAGTCTTGGAAGCAGTGTTTCATAAAATTCTCAAAATATTCATTTAGAGTACATCAAGAATTTATTGAGATTTTATATACTTCCAATATAAGATTTGGGGTGAATATGAATTCTCAAGTTCATAAGAGAATTGACTTTGACTAAGTTTTACGATTCTTTGTCAATTATGGGTTGATGGGTGATATTATCGTGGAATTATAGTTATTCTAGTTCCCACATTAAATGAATAATGGTAGTACTCAATTTCTTTTGAGTATATTAAATTATATTTTGATTGAGTTAGTTTAATCAATTTCTTTAGATAATGAATTTGAAGTATGTCATAATCTTTCTTTGCTTTCATGTGAATATCAAGACTTATTTACACAAWTCTTTATCGTTCATGAACTTTCATTATCATGAAAATATTCAAGTATACAATCAATGATACATACATTGAAAGTAGCTTATAAAATCAACTTGAAGTGAATCACCAACATACATGAATCTATCAATTCATCAAAATTCATGAAAGTAGCTTATAAAATCAACTTGAAGAGAATCACCAACATACATGAATCTATCAATTCATCAAAATTCATGATCAACATACATGAAATCTATCAATTCATCGAAATTCATGATTAACTAAAYATATTGGCAAAATCATGATCAATCTCTCATCTAATCGTGTAAATAACTTTATTTACGATTTCTTAGAAATCATCTAAAATCATAAGTAATAATATATTATGTACTTTATGAATATYATTAAAGTATTGCAAAATTTCATGTTTRTCAATATTGCACATAACATCACATGCATATAATCATAGGTAAYATATATACATATACATGCACAATAATACATACCATGCCATATATACATATTGTCAAATATTTATTAGTTGCATTTAATAAATAATAGGGTAACTCGAGTTACCTTGGAGGAAAGTCATGATTCTTTCCTAATTTTATTTTTAGGTTTCAGATTATACAAAGCTTCAATCCCATATCCACCATACAGATTCAACCTCTACGTGTTTCAAATAATATATCCAAATTTTTCAGCTTCATCCAACAGTTAGATTGTGCGTAATTGAATTTTTAAAATAAGATGGGCACACAGTTCCGAGAAACAGGATCAACTCTAATCAAAATTTATTATCGGATTCTTCAGACTTGATACTCGAATCTCCACCGTTCATATTAAAACTATATATGTTTGGAATAACATATCCAAAATTTGGATTGATCCCACAGTTTAATTGTGAGAAATCTTGTTTTGAAAAACTCTGCACAGAAAATTGCGAAAGCAGAATCTGCTTTGTTCGAAAATTTATATATTTTCTCTCGTATCTGCGAATCCAATCTCCACCGTTCAGAATGTAATTCGAAAGGTCCGAAAGGTTCTTTAAAAATTTGAGCTTGACTCAACTGCTGAAACTCGATAAACCGATTTTTCAAACATACAACACAATTAGATTTTCGCCGTACGAAAATTGTATATAATTCTTGCTTTGGTTATGGAGGCTTATTCTCGGTCATTAGGTTAGAGTTTCATGGTGATAAAGTGTAAAAGGAAAAGCATAAGGAGAAGATATAAAAGAGGGACGAACAAAACGGTAGAAATTAGGGTTATCTTATTCATCAAAGACTCCCTTATATAGTGTATCAATTACATGTTTCCATAATAAATAAAGATAACAAATACCTAAATTGTCCCTCATCAGTTACTTGTTGACGTAGGCACACTAATTATGTTTTTCCTTCAACAGATGCAAATTTGTTATTCATCAAATAATAGAATTAGAGGGCCGGGTTTGGATCTAAATTGGGTTCAAACTTCATATTCTTTTTTTTCCTAAAGTCAATTATATTGGCACTTCAGCTTTTGATAGCAACACTCGATTATCAATGCATTCATATGTTATTTTTTTACAACTTTATCATATACAGTAGGAGTGAATTCCCCATTACATTTACTTCCTATAATTCCTAACAACACTCATGTTTCCAAAAAAAAAAAAGAAAAGAAAAAGAAAAACAACAACAACAACAACAAAGAGAGTAGTGTTGAGAGTGTCCATTTCTCGACAAGGACATGAAAAGAGCAACCCATTTCTAAGTATGTTTGTTTCTTCCTTTTTTATATTTTATTTTTTTGGTTTTTTATATGTTTTGTGTTTGATTTATATTGTTTCTATGTTGAGTTCGTATTACTATTAATGTGAAAAATAAAAGTTGTCAATGACAACTTATGAGTTTTTTTGAATTTGGGGTTCGGAGATGAATCGGTCAATAGTGGCCAAAATTTGCTAAAGATTTTGGCACTTGTCTACTGAACAAATGTAAATATTTCCTTCATACTAGGCCAAAAGTTTTTTTAAAATCATTTTATATATCGGAGTTATAGAAAGCGATGTGAAAAATAAGTCTTTACAAAAAGAAGTTTCTACATCGGATCAAAAACCAATGTAGAAAAACCAGTTTATGAAAAAATAGTTTCTGTATCGATTCAATAATCGATATATATATATACCAATGGCTGAAATTTCGGATGAACAAGTCACGAATAATTTTTTCAAAACTCAAACCAAATTTAATAGTTTGGGTTCAAAAAAAATCTAATCGGACAAAATGATATAATTCTTGCATCAGTTGTTCCCATATTTTTTAATTATCARTTTTTTATTATTGTTGTTGTTGAAAAATTAGGGTTTAGAAAATGGAGAGAAAATGAAGCTGGATTTTTTTTTTTATTTTTTAAGTGTGAATAATTAAAAAATAATSTTCAATTATATTTTAATTGGTATGTGTAATAATTCTATTTTGTATAAATGTATTTATCAATTGAGATGAATAAGGATATATTGAAATTATATAAATAAAMTATTTCAYTTATTAATATTTTTGTAAAATAATTTACACTGTACAATTAGAAAAAATTTGAATGTAATTAGAATTGCCCTTTTTCTTAATACTCTTAACTTTCAAATACATATATTTGTATCGTATTGATATCGACTCAGAGAAAAAGTATATAAAAGTTTTTACTGTTTCATTTTTTATTGTTTGCAGAGAAAGGAAAAGTTACTTTAGATATAGTGTTGATTGACACCAARAAACAAATTAGACATTGTACGGTTCTATTATGACCATGGTATGTATTTACGATTTCTAAGGYTAAAAGACGAATCAGAGAGTTTCCCAATTTTTGTGTGAATATTAAGAATGGATCTCGATGAATGAACATAAATGAAATTCTATATTCTTAAAATGTTATGCATTGGCTATATGAATTCARTTTTGTGTTACGGAATTCGAACTAATATCATACTCGTATCCATCCCAAATAACGGATCCCATATAATATGAAAAAAGAAATTRTAGTACCGGACATTCTTTGTCTGCCTCGTTGAAACTCAACCCCACAACCCAAAATACCAACTACATACCTAGCCAAATTCAGCCAAACATCGCGCCTCCATAGCCACTGAATTTCATTGTTTCCTCTGCCACTGCTAAACCTCATTGTCGCCTCCACTTCTCCAAACACCTCAATCTATTGCAAAAACTCATCCCCGTTTGGACTGCCTGGCGCCTAGGTGCCGACTTGGGCGCCGAGGGCGCCTAGCCGKCGCCGAGTTCCCCCGGCGATTTTTTTGCCCGATTTTCAAAAATCGTGGGCGGTTCGAGGGCGCCGAGCGCCTAGGCGGCCGCCTAGCCCRATTTTTAGAACAATGACCACTCCTTAAATGAATGGCATTGCATTGTTCTTGTGGTACATTTTCTTCCTCAATCGAAACTTGCTTTTGTTGATGTTGGTGTCCAATGATGTTCACCAAATGCGATATTTGTGCCTCAAGAGATGTCATATGAGTGCCACTTTTAATTTTATTTCTCCCATGAATGATGTGAACATTTTCTTCATGCTCGGCTTCTTGCTCTCACTAACCATTCTTTTCCCTGGATAACTTTAGCTGGTTCTATAAGTATTGCTGAAGTTTCTTTAATTTATGAAATTCACATCCTCAACCATTTTGTGCATGGAAACACCATTTCCTTGGTATTTGAGTGCTTCCAAGTCTTGGGACATCATCATGTCTATTTTGTAACTCGTGTTTGCTATTTGAGATGCAAACACCGTTATTGACTCATTTTCGCTTGTAGGTGCATGTTTCCTCTACGTGGGATGTTCCATTGGCCATTGGTAATCATTTGCCCGCCAGTTCTTCCAAAATACACATTGAAATAATAGTATTTCTTGATAATAATGTACCACCTGATGAGGCGTCCATGATCATCTTTGTTTGTCCGCTTAGCCCGTTGTAGAAGTAACAACTTTTTGATTGTCAGGAAAACCGTGTGGGGGCATTTTCTCAATAACTCTCTAAACCTATCCCACGCTTCATGCAACCTTTTTCCATCATAGTGGTGAAATTGAGAAAACTCACTTTTCAATTTCAATATTTTGCTTGGAGGGAAAATTTTGAATAGGAACCTTTGACATAATTAAGTCCATGTCTCGATGCCTCCATATCCCAAAGTATTGTACCAAAACTTCGCTTTTTGCTTTAGAGAAAAGATAAACAAACAAAGCTTTATTGCGTCAATCAAAATATTATTCATCTTGATTGTTCCATAAATATTTAAAAATTACACCTGATGTGCATTTGGGTCTTCACTTGTACCTCCACCGAATTAGATTTGTTGAGCCATCGAAATCAAACCTGTTGACAACTAAAAATTGTCTTCTTGAATTTTGGAACAATAGATCCTCCACACACTAGATTTAATTTTGGTTGAAGCATTTCTTAAATGTATGGTCGTGGTGGTGCCGATGATTAAAATTAAATTTTCTAGATCTGTTTATTCACGTTGAACGGTTGCATCGCCATCCTGTACTTTCACCATCTGAAGATTTCACTCACTCGAGATTATAAAATATAAAAAGTATTTAAATAAAAGTAATTTATCAATTATATCATTGTAAATATAAACCCAATGACCCTAAGCAACAGGGCCAAAAATTCGACCACTTCCTATTTTACTAGAAATTAGTTCAAGTAATAAGAATTTTTTTGTTCAAATACTATATCTAACTGAAAATATACGATATAGATGTAGTATGAAAAGAGTAAGCTATGGGATATTGCTGTAGCAACTCCTGCTGCTGACACGTGGGCTTCATTATTGACTGAGAAGTGGCATTTTTTTGGTGAATTGGCTATAATGCCCTCCTCTTGAATTAAGTGTCTACCATTGGAGACTTGGACGTGTACTGGCCATAAATATTTTCTCTCCATTTCGAAGGGCACAATTGTAATCTCAAGGAATTAGGTTTTTTGGCTGCAAAAAAAAAAAAAAAAAAAGCAAACTTGGGGAGCTCCACACAGTCATCCTCCATTGTCAAAGCGGCCACCCGAGCGAGCTCCACAATCAAACAATATGGCAAAACAGGTAAACCTTAACCCACGCTCTTAATCCCTCGATTTTGTTTCTATTTACTCATCGTATGGTGGTTAATGTATTTTTGGATTTTATTTATTTGCAGACTGAGTAGGCATTTATGAAGCAGCCCAAGGTGTTTCTCGGGTAAGATTTTCACATCATTCTTTTGACGCCGAGATTATAGATTTATGTAAATGTAATAATTCTCGATTGTTTAAAATAATTATGTTGCAGCTCCATGAAGTTGGGGAAGGGTAAAACAACAGGGAAAGGCAACAATGACTACTGGAAGAGCATTGGATTAGGTTTCCAAACACCCGTGCAAGGTGATTGAAGGTGTGAATTTGTTAATTATGCTTTTTTTTTTAAATACTTGTTTATTTTAATTTCTTAATATTGTTGAAAAATATTGTTATGGATTGGAGATTGTAAAAGATCACTCTAGTTTTATAGTTACTCTACTTTGATTTATTGAAATGACTTTCTGTGGCGTGTGAAATATGTTGATGTTGCATATGTTACATATCATTTATTGATTTGGACTCTCTGGTTGTTTATTGMTTTGAAGAAATAGTGGGTTTTCTAAATTTATTGTTCATCAGATTTTAGTATTATGGGGAAAAACTCATTTTTCTCAATAATTTCAGATTTATTTAAGTTTTTCACCAACATAGAATAATATTGCAGTATTCTATAGAAACCCTCTATTTTTKAAAGCTTCCCCTTCCTTGCCCTAATTTTCTCTTTATTTCCTCTTTTTGCTTCCCATGGCCAGCGGCATTCGGATGCTGGTGGAACTCTCTTCTCGGCTCAGGTCTTGCTTGCAGTTTCTCGCTTGCCTCATTTAGGCCCGACAATTGGTGTAAGAGCGGCGACGGTGGAGAAGGGTTATGGAGATGCTACGGTGGCGGATATGTGGTGAGTGAGAGGCCTTCCTTTTATTATTATTTTCTTTTTTCATTTTCTTTCATTATTAATTTTAATACTATTCATTTCCATCCTCTTKAGTTATTTTTATTTTTCCCTATGACATTCCCATCAAACAATCGTAAGAGCCGTTCAATTTGGGACTCCAGTCGGATAGTTTTGATATTCACTCTATTGATATCATTGTCTTCTTTGGATCGTTAGTTCGATCTGCAGATTTGTTTTAAGGTGGTCCTATTCATCGAAASGATTATCTGGAATACTATATTCATCTTTCATTTTTTTGAACATTTTTTCTAATGTATTTTGGGTTTGTTTGTTTTATGTCGATGATGCTCTATATTTTAAATCTTGAGATTCAGGTGATGACATGGAATGGAATTTTTGTCTACATGCTCTACAGGGTTTAACAGCCGATTCAACTAGGAATGAATTGCACGTGTGGCTCATCTGTATCAAACAACTAATCAAGATCCTTATGTCAATTCTGTCGGTGGCTCACTCAGGCATGTTATGTCCAAATGTGAGATTTTAGATCAAATTAATTGTTGTTAGTTCACATAATACTTTTATTTATATTTTCCCTTTGAGTTTCTCGCATGCATATACTGTGAATTTCATTTCGCATCGATTTGTGTCTGCAACTGCAAGTTTTTCTTTATTGTTTCTCATGTATGTCGGAGAGCRATGATATATAATAATTTGGTAATAATTTTCAATTGGTGTGTTGTAATTCTCAATATCCAAATTATTGTTTGTGTTTCTTCTTATTTGGTGTGTCATAAATAGGTAAGCTACCTCGAGTGAAATGATACAAGGAACAATT
>BMAC01001272.1:95447-106754 GCA_014905375.1 Phtheirospermum japonicum | reverse complement strand
ATTGGCGATGATAATCACCAAGGCGGGCACAAAAAACACGTCCCGAGATGCGAGGGGTGAACACTCCAACTAGCTTCGGAGGTCGGAACCGCGAGTAATCGATCACCTCGAATATATCAAAGGATAATGGTAACACGGGGTGATCCTCGATCAAAGAAAAGACTTAGAATATCGTGCGAGCAAAAGAAACGGCTTGTTTTTGCATGTAATTGTTGTGTTTTTTCTTTTGTACCTTGTGCATGCATGCTTGTACTTGGTGAAACATTGCATTTTCTTGCTTATTTCCATTACTTGCTTGCATTTTCAATTAAGGCATCCGACGAGGCATCCGACCAACTTGCTATTTCAATTCCTAGTTTAATTTAGTTAGGTTAATCGCTTTATTTTATTTTCCTTTTATTCTCCAAGCTTGAAACACATTGAAACCTTCAATCGAATCGATTTCCGATAATACCAAGCCATGAACCCGTTGATTCATTTGAACACCACTAAAACTCATCTAACAAAATGGCACCGTTGCGACTCGGCTTGGTTAAGGGTTTCGATTTAATTGTCGTTTCATTGTGTTTTTAGCTTTCTTTGGTATTTGATGCTTTTTCTTTGAGTTTATGCAAGGTGCTTATAACTATGGTGGATACATTCCCAACATGGGAGGGCATGGTGCAAACCATGTTGGGAATGAGATGTTGTATAATGGGTATGGCAACGTGGGAGGGCATGGTGCAATCCACGTTGCCAATGGTGGTAATGCTTATGGCCAACCCAACATGGGAGGGCATGGTGCAAACCATGTTGGGTTTGGTGGCATCGTGGGTATGAATGGTTCTTCCGGAGGGTATGGTGCTTCAAATCCTTACTATGTGGATTATGAGTCGTTTGGCGGTCCGAGCTCCTATGAGATAAGTCCCCCCATCCGTACTATGAGGGATCTTAACCAACCTTTTTTGGGATGTGGATGGTGTGGAACGAGTGCTCATATTCAAGACCATTGCCCTTTCATGTCCTCGTTCGATTCCGTTGATATGCATGGAGGTCGTGGACACCAAGCGGGACTCGCTTGTACTACACCTTCTTTTACTCCACCGCCGACTCTCGATCCTTATGAGTTATTTGGAGGTGGGAGCTACATTGTCCCAAGTGGTCCTCCCTAGCGAAAAACTCCTCCTCCGATGTATTCTCATGATTATGACGTGAACATGGCTTTATCCTCAAGGGAGCTTGAGTTGAAGATGAAAATAGCAACATTAAAGGCTCAAATCGCTCAAATGTCTAGCCCAAGCCCAATTTCTCCTTGTGTGGGACCCGATTGTACTACTCCATCTTTTGCTCCACCGCCGACTCACGATCCTCTTGTTACTCCTCTCGAGGATCCGTTTCTTCCAGCTACCCCGATGATTGCTCCTACTCCACGATAATTCTCAAGTCCGCCTTCACATACGTTTCTGGTCGCGTTCTTCGATAAGTGTGGGGTGGTTGAGGATACRGTCATCTCGCCATCGAAGGAGGAATTATTTTTGATTCCAAGTATTTTCACCCCTCTTGACCCCTTACCTTTTACTTCAAAGCAATCTTGTGAAGAGTGGGTGTATATGGACTTCGTCAAGGCCACGGTCGAAAGAATTTGTTTAGAGAGGAGCAATGAGGAGGAGGTTAGCCCGTTTGTCGATGTAGAGGGGTGTTGTGAGGATGAGCCCCTTGTTCTTCTTGATGAGCCTGTTGTGCCTCTATTTGACCCCGCTTTGTGTGGAGATGATTCTCTATGTGTCGTTGGGGGCAACGACGAATTTTTAGAGGGGGAGGTGGGGGTTATTGATGATGAGCTCGAAAAAATCGACGATTATCTTGAGGAGGATGAGAAGAGAAAGTCGGTTATTATCCTTGCAAACTCCAACCGAGAAGAAAAGGGGGAGAGGATGGTTAAAGGGGTTGATGTTCTTAAAAGTGCTATTGATTGGATACCGGGAGTGTTTGAGGGAGTTAGCGCTTTGAATTCGAGTCTTGGAGATATGGTGAGAGCCAGGATGAGGAGGTTGTTATTGGAGGGCTTGATGTTTGTTATTTCTAAAAGCGAGTGGGTGAAGCCCATTGACTTGGTACCAAAGACGAGCGGCTTGCTTGTTTTTGAAGAGGAAAAGGGAAAGTTATTGGCCACGAGGGCTACGACGAGATAGAGGATGTTGATCGATTCTAAGAGGTTAAATGCGGATTTCAAAAGCTATCATTTCCCTTCCCCATCTTCCGACCGCATGTTGGAGAAGATAGCCGGCCATTACTCCTTTTGTTTTCGGGATGAGTCGTCGGGTCACTTCAAAACAACAATTCCACCTGAGAATCTACCCACGACGATGCCTACTCACCCGATTAGAACACTAGCCGCTCAATATTTCTATTGGATCTTAGATGAAGTGTCGGGCCACTTCAAGACCACAATTCCTCCCGACAAGGAGGAGATCGTTTTGATGGACCCTCCCATTATCTTCCCACCTTGATCGAAAAGGGAGTACGTCGAGCTAATGACGTAAAACAAGCTCTTCTTGGGAGGCAACCCAAGTTCTTTTCACTTCCTTCTTTCTTTCTTTCTTTTATTGAAAAATCCAAAAACATTCAAAAATTCAAAAACATTTGAAAAATTGAAAAAAAAAAATTGTTGAGATTAGTGTACATATTTTCTTGAGTTTTTGATTTCGTGTGACTTTCTTGTATAGTGTGTTGTTTTCCGACTTCAAGCTTTGGCTATTGGATAAGTGAGTAGCGGTCATGAAGCCGGGAAATACTAGCCACGCTCGATTTTTGCTTGGATTGCTTGTTTCTTAGGTGGACCCTACCGAGCTCGACTCAAACTCGCTCGGTTAAGGAAGTTTCTATTCACCCTCCTTTTACTTGATTTTCATTAAAATGCGGATCATGCATGGTTTAAGTGTGGGGTGGGTAGGTGGTTAGGGTCCGGGGTTTACAAGCATGTTTTGTCATTCTTAACTCGAGCCTTGGCGAAGTGACGCATTCTTGGTGAAGTGACGCTTACTACTTGCGCTTTTATATGGTTGAGTCGATTTTTGTGTCTTTTGTGTCTCGATTACATGTTTGAACAACTCCACGTGCTTGGAAGTTTGAATAGTTTACTTGTCAATATTTTTGCATATTTATGGCCTCTTGTGTGAGGGGTCGAATTTTTGTGCTTCGTCCAAAAACCACCTATATATATATAATCAACATTTTCTCGTGAAAAGATTTCAAAGCTCTAAAAGCTCGTTTGATTTTGCTCCCAAATTCGGTGCAAACTAGTGAGTAAGCCTTGTGTGATTTATCGGCTTGCTTGCATTTTTATGTAAATTGCATTGAGGAGGTTTGATTTTGCTCGTACATGATTGAATTCGAAAATGACCTCGAGGCACATATATTACCCTTGTTCCGGCCATATCCATATATTTAAGCTACTTTAAAAGTCCCAAACGAGCCCCCTTGAGCCTTTATCCCGTTTCTTGTTAGACGAGCTCGATTTTAGCTCTTGTACCTTCATAAATTGTGAGGTGAGAGGGTATGTCGTTAGTTGGCAAGAAATGTGAGGGAAATCTATTGTGGGTTTCGGGTTTTGAGTTGCTTATACAAAAAAAAAAGAGAATAATACTCCAACACAAATCACGAAAAGTGATAAAGCGTGCGTTCATGTGTAAAGCCTAATTTAAAGGCTAAGTTTAGTAAAAAGAAGCAAATTCAAAAAGCTTCAAAGTGTTGTGAAATAAAAGTCGGGAAGGTAAGTGAATGAAAGGGTTTCGAATGAGAGTTTGGTGAATTGGGAAAGGTGAAGCGATTATAAGCTTCGGGTTTTAAAAGTTAGGATTTTGTGTGTTATTGATCACGTTTGATCGTGTGTTAGCCACTATATCCAAATGATCCATACCTTACCAAAGAGCCAACATTACAACCCATAATAAAGACCTCTTTCGATTCTTACTTGGTCATGTACTATGAGCAATTTKGAGCGTCCAATTTGTGAAATCTTGACGAGTGCATGCATTGTCCGATTCGAGCGTATACACGTCCTATATACACTTGAGCGAATACCCTCAAATTTCCATTTGTGAGGAAGTCATCGATTTGGCTTGCATTTGAGAAAGAGTAATACGAGCAACGCTTCACACTAGCGAGTTTATGTTGATACTTCCATCATATTAAATAAGGATAAGCACAAGAATTTTTCTTTTTTACACTATGCTCATTGCATGTACACTCTCGATTCTTTTCGTTGTTCGAGGACGAACAAGCCGATAAGTGTGGGGTAGTTATTTTGCATGTAATTATTGTGTTTTTCTTAGTATTTCTAGATAGATTTTTATATTGATTTTAGTAGTTTTGAGTCATTTTTCGTTAGGTTTTTATGTCTTTTTTCTTGTTTTATTATTTTTTGTGTTTCTTGTTAATTTTACATTTAGATGGGTTAAATGGTTTCAATTAATTGGAGGTTTGGTGTAATTTAGGATTTTTATGTTTTAAAATTCCTATTTTTATAGGTAAAGGCATTGAAGGCTAAAAGTACTAGCCAAGGCAAGCCAAAATCCAAGCCAAAAGAGGCTCAAAAATGCCCAAACATTCTGGAATACTAGCCAAATCGCGCCACAACTCGCCAAGGTAGCTGCCAGCGTTCGGTGTTTGCCAAAATTCACGCCAAACTGCCCACACTGGGTTACCCAGTGTCCGAGCAGCGCCCGCAAGCCTGTCGACAGCGCCTGCCGAGCGCGCCCGCCCACATCCCGCGCGCAACTGTCGACAGCGCCTACCGCAAGCCACGCGCAGCGCCCGTCCACACAGCGTCCGGTGCTTGCCACACTTCTCGCCCAGGTGCTCGCCAACCCACTCGCCAGGCGCTTGCCAGGACTTATGCCAGCGCTCACCGGGCACACCCACACCCAGCGCCTGCAAGCTGCCGACCACCTGCGCCCAGCAGCGCCCAGGCTCGGCCATGGACGAGCCACATCGAGTCATGGTCGAGCCATATCAAGCCAAAATGTGACAAAAATCTAGCCAAGGGTCTAGGAAGGTGCCTCCGGGTCAAACTTGGTCAAACCCAGGAATTCTAAGCCTCTAAGGCTATTTTGGCCCATTTAAACCCAATTAAATGTAATATAAATATGAGACTTCTTTCATTTTGTAAAAGACACCTCTCATTTTCTCCCAACCCAAGCATGGGTTTGGGATTAAAAATCCTCTCTCTAGTTTTCAAGATCTAAGTTCTCTCTCTTAGGTTTTAGATTCAATTTCAAGCTTTGATGTAATTTCTTTTCTAGATTTAGATTTACTTTCATGCTTGGCCTTGGGTTTGTAAGCCTAAGAAGAGTCTAAATACTCCTTTGGATTGTTACTTTTGATACAATTACATTCAAGCTTTGTTTCATTTCTTAATTCAAGTAAGTTTCCTTCCAATTCCATGTTTTATGCTTTATTTCCATGCTTTGTTCTTCATTTCCATGCTTGTTCTTCATGTTATGCTTTTTCTCTTAGCTCCTTGATTTCATGATGAAACATGTGAATTGACTATGGATTCTAGTTGAGTGACACACCTAGGCTATAGATCGAGTCCTTGATCGTCATGATTTTGAGTTCTTCCTATGCTTTATTTTAAATCTTATTTTTATGCCTTGTTTCATGCTTAAATCTTAGATCTTCTCTTCGTTGCTTGTTATTTTCCTTAAAGTTTTGAGCTTTCTTGTTAATTTCCATTGCTCTTTACATCCATGCTTTCATTTTTTGCTAATTTGCATTATTTGAGTTTTTATGMATAGTTGTACCTTGTGCATGCATGCTTGTACTTGGTGAAACATTGCATTTTCTTGCTTATTTCCATTACTTGCTTGCATTTTCAATTAAGGCATCCGACAAGGCATCCGACCAACTTGCTATTTCAATTCCTAGTTTAATTTAGTTAGGTTAATCGCTTTATTTTCATTTTCCTTTTATTTTCCAAGCTTGAAACACATTGAAACCTTCAATCGAATCGATTTCCGATAATACCAAGACATGAACCCGTTGATTCATTTCAACACCACTAAAACTCTTCTAACACGTCTATCAACCAAACCATGCTCTTTCGTTTCCTTGATCCCCACCTCAACGCCCTCAAAGTCATGTAAAGTCAGAATTGGGCTTAAAAGAGGGCAAACGGGCTCCTTCTCAACTACCTCTTCCAACGCCTCCATCTCATGTTCGTACAAAGCATCAGGTGGCACGGCATGAGGTTCAATAAATTCACCCGAAGGTGACTCTCCCACATAGTCTTGTACAAAATCCTCAAAAAGCACGGGAGAGATAATGCCGACTTCCAACTTTTTTGCCTGGCCTACCAATTGTACCTCCTTGCATACCTCGTTTAAAAGATCATCAGAGCTTGAACTACCCTCAACCAAGATGGAATCTTCCACATCAACGATGGGGATCTTCTCATGACAAGGTTGGTCAAGCCCGTACACCTATTTGACAAGTTGCTCTAATTGAATCTCAAAGCGATCCATGCGTTCATCCATTCGTTGATCCCAATCTGAAATCTTGGTTATATAAGATTCCAATTCCGATAAAAGGGACATGGACAAATCTTGAGAAACTGTGGCATAAAGATCGTCGCTCGAAGTATATTCATGAGAGGTGGGTGGATTGTTCACTGACTCCAGCCTTACGTTGCTAAGTGCAACTGATAACATTTCTCAATTTTGCACATGGAGTTTTAACGTCTCCAAAAGTTAAAAAGAAAAATTACATAAAGTCCTATGGAGGTTAACCGAAAACGGGGCTAGTAGAGAGTATTCGACTCGTTAGAACGAAACAAGAATAAAACAGAGGACAAGACACTTCATAGATTCTTTGCACTTCATTCCCCACAATTACACTATTGTTCGAATGGAAGTCTAAATATCCTTACCAAAGCATCTAATCACGTCACTTCGTCAATGTTCCAGTCAATATAATTATTGAATCGGACTTTTTACACCTACTTTTTAATTAAAAATAAAAGGCTCGTCCGCAAGAGAACAGAGCAGCTGTAGGTGGTAAGTTGGACTCGAGTCGAATCACAAGGAAGACTAATCAGAATTTATTCCGGTGTTGGATTTTACGAACGAGAAAACGAAGAAAAAGGCTAAACTAAACACGCGATCAAATATGGTTTGAGAGTTTCTAACATCTACTACGAGATTAAGAAAGCGAGGGTTCTAGTACGCCAGAATCATCTCCACGATCAGGGTTGTCAATCCCGATGGATCTAAATGGCCCTAGGCACTAGACCGATAAATTTAGCCAAAAAACATTAACATAATCAATAACATAATTTCAACAGAAGCATTTAAACTCAATCAATAAAGGAGTTCAACGGAACAATTATTCTAAGCATTGAAACAATTAAATTAACGAGAAATCACAACTAAACTACTTAAGCAATTAAATATAAACTAAAAACAAGAAAGATGGTAAAAGGTTACAAACTACATTAACTAGTTGAAATCCGAAAAGAAAGTACAAACATAAAAAACCCAAAGTTAAACAACTACAAATCACAAAGCAATTAGAGTAAGTTCAGAATACTTATAATCTATAGAAATTAACAGCGATCCTATGAGCTCCAGCGTCGATAAACGATCTTCAATGTCGGACCAAATAGAAACAAAGAAACGACGAACTATTAAACATGAATTATGCATGTGATCGGAAGGGGGCAAGAACCAAGGGGTCTTTGCAATGTTTCGAACCTTCCCCCCGAGTTCCAGCACTCAAATTCTAAAGAAACTAACGGGCTTTTATAGATTTTCCCAAAAATAACTGCGCAACCGCTTGAGCATCGATCGACGCGGGCAGAGCGTTGGCGTCAACGCGTGTCAGGCGCTCGCGTCGACCAGTCAGTGCATCGACCGATGCAGGCCAGGATCGACGCAACTACAAGTTTGCGTCGACCAAGCGTCGATGGTGCGTCGACCAACGCGGGCGCTGGTTGCGGCGCCTGTAGGGCTTCGGCACGTCACTCGTCCCGTCTTCTCGTTTTGAGCTGAAACATGAAAATAAAGCAAAATTAGATTATTACTTATAAAATAGAGTAGAAAAATATTAAACACGATATGAAACAAAAAATATCAAAAGGAAGAAAAATGAGAAAAAGATAAACCTAAAACACGTAAAAGAAAACAAAACACAATGCAAAAACACACGAAAATCACATACAAAAATGTACAAATCAGCAACATGTAGCAAGTAGCATGATTACCCAGTGTTAGGTGAAATAGCGAGCAAACCTATTTCAATTGCAAGTCCATACATGTACGATCCTTTCGACAACTAGTTTCCCGATTAAATCTTGGGCATGGATTTATAAGTCAAAACCCAATTGATTTAATAATTGTGATTTCATTTCAAGTTTAAGTAATTCATTTGTGAATCAATATTCATCGTGCTCTGACCAAGGTCTTTGAATCACAAACTATAAAAATCCACAGGATACTCCCTTGTCCATAGACAAGTGTCGAGTTCTATATTGGCTATAGACAAACCTCCATGCACATCGACAATACCCAAAATACCCCTTTTACGACTGTCAAGCAATCAAAAGATAAATCTAAGCATTGCATGATGTGCACAAGGCTACCATCGTACCTCAAGTCAAAGGATTAATCATGTACTATTGCAATATGGAAATTCTTATTCGACAGACAAATCTTCCAGTTAAGAATTTCCATCGGGTCATGTTCAATGAACTTGTTCTCCAACAAGCACCCACATATATGCACTCGCGTCACAATGCTGATGTTAATGGAATGTAACATCCTTGTCTTACAAGCATGCATCATATGCGCAAGTCTTACCGGGCTATTCGATGTCCCATCTCGAAAAGCCCATTGACTTGGAACATGTTTAAGACCGAAACCTTAGAGATATGTGCCATGATTGGCACCGTGTGCGCAACTATATCTCATAGTTTATATTGGTCTAAGGACTTTATCATACATGCATTTATAATAAAAGGTTAAACATAAGATAAAGAAAAATGTCTTTATTAATATAATTTCCAATAAAATCATTATACAAGTAGAATGAAATCAAATCTAATTGGAACGTCGGGCACTCTACTCTAACATGTCTTACCTACAACATTTACTGGCGGTGCTCCGATTGGTCGTCCCTTATAATCTTTTTATATTGATGAAATGTGGAGCTCATTTGAATGTCGAATGGTGTAACTAATCCAAATCTATCAAGTATTTATTCAAATATATCAACAAAGGTACCGATAGGGATCAGAACAAAGATGGGGATGCACTGGAGAGAAAGATTAATGAGATTAACAGATATTATGATTCACGTTACATTCTTCCATGCGAAACAACATGGAGAATATTATGTTATGAAATCCAGTTTATAACTCCGCCTCTCATTCATTTGAGGTTTTATCTTCCAGGAGAGTATAATGTATTGTATAATGATAATGCTCAGTTGAACGTGGTAATGAAATGCAAATCAACACATCATGACATGTTTTTAGGTTGGTTCGAATAAAAAATATCTTGAAGCATGGAATTTGACTTATATTGAGTTTCCTCGAAAATTATTTGGAACTCAACAATAAAAAATGGACACATAGGCAGTTAATTGTGTTCTCATTTGCACGAATTTACTATATTCTGCTAGGATCAGGTTATAACTATTATGTTCAGTGTCTTTTAAATATAATTTGAGGAGCCAACAATACTGTAACGCCCCAGTTTTTCATAGCGGAAACACAAGCGGAAGCAATTATATTTTAAAAAAAGTATTATGAGGGACGTTATTTTTTATAATACTTTCAGTTAATTTAAAAATAAACAAACAATTAAATCAAACAACTTTATTGAAATAAATCTAGCTGAGATCTTTTCAAT
Source organism: Phtheirospermum japonicum (assembly GCA_014905375.1). Taxonomy (NCBI): domain Eukaryota; kingdom Viridiplantae; phylum Streptophyta; class Magnoliopsida; order Lamiales; family Orobanchaceae; genus Phtheirospermum; species Phtheirospermum japonicum. Next base: position 96,867 of record BMAC01001272.1, on the reverse strand, counting down.
AAAATAAATAAATCTAATATCATTTGACTTTAATAAAAACTAATAATAATAATATTGATATTAGTAATAATAATAATAATAATAATAATAATAATAATAATAATAATAATAAATAATGGAGCTTCATAAATAGTATTCAAGTAAATATAATATTTAATAGTTAATATTTGAGGAAATTATAAACTCAAATACGTCTAATTGATCAAGTTTGAAATATAAATAAAATCTCAAGACTTTAATTCTTGGTTTTACTATCGTCGTCACCACCACGCTTCCGCTCCAATTTCACATGACCTGGAAATGTTATTTAAAAAGGGATGAGTTTTCAACTCGCTCAGTAGGGAGTACAGATCATAATAATTGCATAATATCATAGTTCTGGACAATCATATCTCTGTTGTGTAATAAATTACACCTCTGTTGTACAATAAATTGTACCTCTATTGTGCATTGCTGCACCTCTGTTGTGCATTGCTGCACCTCTATCTCTAGGTCATGCGACAATTTTTAAAACTCTCTGGGTCGCATGACTATGTGCACATAATTTGTGACGAAACGCCACCTATGGGTTATATAATCATCAACATAGGCTAAAATACTACGCATTTAAATATGAACTGTAAATAGAAAGGTTTTAATTATCCCTACCTCGAATATGCAGAAAACGTGACTTGACTCGAAAAATGCGACTCGTGAAATACATATGTTTGGATGATCGCCCTAATCCTCAAAATTCTCGGTTTCTACAAATGAACGAAATTGAAATTAATAAACGAAATAAGAACAGGACGATAGAATTTAAATAGTTGGCCGAAAATCGAAAGGAACTAATTGAGTTAAACGCGGAATATGATATGTCCTATTGTGGTTGCAATCCGGTCGTAACACTAATCAAAACGCCACATATCGTGCTCTTATGCCAAGGCCCAAAACCAAGCCCAACTACCTCAACCAATTAAACCTAAATCCACAAATAAAAGCCCAGCCCAACAGTGCTACAAATTAATACCCATTAGCCCATCTTCTTGCTCATTTCCTTCCTCTGTTTCTCTGTCGCACAACCAACATCAACACTGACTCAAGCCTAAACTCTCCATTTATATCCCTTTTGAAAATTAAATTCCAAGATCAACACAATCCCAATTCATCATCCACACACCCTGCGTCCAAATCAGACGATTTCACAATACCTCTCCAAAATCCCCAATTTGAGAATTGGCAGCGGCATCAGATAATTGGCGCAGCACTCCTCCCCGTCGGTTCCACCACGGCGGTGGCTCGGCGAGATGGAACCCGGCGACAGCAAGCCTTGGCCAGGCGGCTCGGCTGGGCTCAGGTCCAATTCTTCCCCAAATTCGCCCGACCCGTTCTTCCCGTTTCTTTCTCAATTCCAGAAATCGCCTAAAATTTCTTCATTCTT
>BMAC01001272.1:68756-95422 GCA_014905375.1 Phtheirospermum japonicum | reverse complement strand
GGAAACAGAGTCGGTGGACGATCCTCGTGTCCCTGGTTGCAATATGCTCGAGATTGGGTTCCTGGAACCGAGGAGGTCGCGGTACAGCACGGCCGAGGCCTTCCAGTTTAAGGCCGCAGCAACGAGAGTTTGGGTCGGCAGCCTTCGCCTGATTCGGTTTGGTTTCTAGGCTTTACTTAATAAGAAAGGTGTATAGCTACGATACACGGACACTTCAAAATATGATATTTTGCCGTGTCGTGTCCCCCGTGTCCTGTTTTACGTTATAATTTACGTGCCATAAGCGTGTCCGCGTGTCGTGTCACGAGTCCAATTCCCGTGTCGGTGCAACCTTGGTGTATAAATATAGAAAATAGCAATGAAATTGGATTCGATGATGACAGAGAATTATTTGTGAATTGCTTTCTACTTGTCTTTCTGAGCTTGGGATTAGCTTTTTAATTGCGGCCGAAAGAGAGGTGATTAATAAGAGTTTGGATAATAACATAGGTTTAAGAGTCCAATGGGCTACAATTTAAATAAAAATGATTGTTGTAATGAACTTTTAAAATAATGGGCCAAAAGAATTTATATAAAACATGGATGGCATTTAGATTATAAAAATTAATTTGGGCTTATAGTTTAAGTCTTTGAAATTAAAATCAAATAACAATTTGTGAAAATTTAATTAAATGTTGCCAATCAAATTAGGCTTAAAATGAATTAAGTATTTTAAAAAAATTGTAATTTATATAAGAAAATACAAAAAGGATGTTCATGATAGTCAAATAAAGTAAAATAAAATATGGGATGTTACATAATAAGATACATATCACGATCCATGCTAGGTTGTTAGATGATAGAAGTGATAACTATTATGTTCGGTGTCTTTTAAATATAATTCGTGGAGCCAATGTCACGATGATATAAAAAAAAAATTACTTAAGATACATATCGTGATCCATGCTATTTAGTGAGATTGTTGTTAGATGATAGATAATATATAGACAGTATATCTTAAGCAAGTAATTGGGGATCAGCACATTTCATGATATTTTTATTAGCAGCCTTGCTTGTATTAAAACTTTTAACACTTCCTGAGAAAGTGTGGGTGAGATATTGGAAAGATTTGTCACATGGCATTCTATACAATTTACGAAACTTGAGAAAATCCAAAGATAGCAAATATTGACATTTATTTTTATCTTCTATAAATTAGTAGTTATGTTATATTATATTACTTTATTACCAATATTTTAAATTTCATTTTCAGTGCACTTTTTCCATTTTTCATATTTACAAATGAGTGATACTGAAATTCAGAATCTTACATTGTATGAAGTTGACAATTTATTGCAGAGTATGTGAAAGAATTTATAGGAATTTTCCCTCCTATACCAATTTCAAAGGTCGTCGATTCAAGTATATATCGCAATAGATTTGTTGCTGAAAAACTTGGAGTATGATCGTAAGGCACTCATTAGATAACATGGTAAATTGGTTGATAATTTGAATATTGATTAGCATTACGTTTATGATAATGTCGTGAATGCAGTACATTCGACAAAGTGTGGTGTATTTTGTCTGTGGATACAGAAGGATCAGTAAAATATTTGTTTGGAGGGCACTTTTTGAGGCCATTAGATCTAATGTGGAATTGTTATGAATGTAACATCTAGCGATATAGTTTCTCTTCTTCTTCCTAAATGATGAACTGGATGCTCTAGATTTAAGGTTCATTTTAATCTCCACCAAGATTGATCATGTTCGATCTTTATATGAACTCCACTTGCAGAATTTATGGCCGTGCACATCTCATTAATTAGAACGAAGCTCCGATGATACATAGTCATTGTTTTGAAACTTTGGACAAAGTATTGAAACACATGATGAGATCGCTAAACAATTCTAACAGGCAGCTTCCATTTGGTGGCAAAATAATAGTTTTTGGTGGAGATTTTCGTTAAACCTTGCTTGTTATTCTTAAAGGACTAGACCATACATAGTTCACAGGACGATCAATTCTTCATATTTATGAATTCATTGCATGGTATTAAAGTTCACCGAGAATGTGAGGTTGCAAAATCTCAGTTGAGATCTGTCAAATTAAAAAAATTTATCGACTTGATAAATAATATAGGAGATGGAACAGTTGGAAGACCAAACGATGGCGTCGTTCCAATTGAAATCTCAGATGATGGTAACCATGTAGTGTCAATTATGGTGAACACGTATCCACAATTTGGAAAAGCTACTGAATGTCCCGCTTATTTGGAGGGTCGTGCTATTCTTGCCCCAATACTTGATGTTGTCGATTTGATTAACGAATATATGACGTCATAGAATGATGGAAAATGTGAAGTATATCTTAGCTCTGATAGTGCGTGCAAATCCAATTCAAACATTGATATATTGTAAGACATTCACTCACTGGAGTTTCTAAACACCATTAAATGTTCTGGAATGCCGAACCACGAGTTAAAACCGAAAACTGGAACTCCAATCATGTTGTTGAGAAATATCGATCATTCCCTTGTATTGTGTAGTAGTACCAAGTTGGTTGTTACAAAACTTGGCGATCATGTTGTACAGGCTAAGATTCTTCAAGAAAGCAATGCATGTGAATTTGTGTTGATCCATAGAAACAACTGTCACACCATCTAATACGAGATTGTCTTTCAAATTTCAACGACGACAATTTACCTGTGATCGTGATACGCCATGATAATCAACAAAAGTGAAGGACAATCTTTCTCACATAGAACTTTTCCTAAAGAAGCCAGTTTCAGTCATGGCCAATTGTACGTTGTTATATCAAGAGTGAATAGTCGTAAGGGTTTTAAAATATTGATCGTAGATAATGAGAATAAACATAATAACAAAAATACAAATGTTGTGTACAATAGAATCTTTCATAAATTTTGAAATACATTTCGTCTAATAACATTTATTTTATGAATCAAGTTATACCATTGTCAATATTATTCGATCTTTGAGTAATAATTAGATGATTATATTATATTATATTATATATGTATAACTTCAATATACATATGAACAATAGTTTATTTTAATACATTCAAACCCAATTATTTTTATTTGAGATAAAAATAATATAAGAAAGTACCGTGCAACACGCAATAGTACGGTATTAATAAATTTTTTTTTGTATTTTTTTTAAATGGGAAAGAACCGTAATTTCATTTCATTTAATTTTTATATTTATGAGCCAACTAATTTTCGGGGGCTATGTAGGGTTTTATTAAATAAATAATATATATTTTAATAAGAATTAAAAAAATGTCATATGTTCAAAAACGATTGCGTTTTTGTTGCGGGACGCCATTTCCAGGCGCGTCCCGCTCACCGGGACGCTATTCCCAAAAGCGTCCCGGAACTGAAAAAAATATTGGGGGGCGGGACGCTTTTCGGAATAGCGTCTCGAGGTGGTTTTGAAAAAAAAACGTGGGGGCGGGATGCCACTGGGAAAGGCGTCCCGAGGTATTTTTGCAATAAAACAAAATTTTGTCCCTAACCCTAACCCTAACACACATATTATTTAGTTTTTAGGTTTTTTATATCTATAATTTGTTTAAAAAAATTATTAAGTAAAATAAATAAACAAATCATAATAATGTCTTAGAATTATAAGAAGTTTATTTGAAAATAAAGAATACAATAAAATAATATAAATAAATAAATTACAAGAATTTTTATTTCAAAATTAAAAATACAATAAAATTAAGATACAACAACGAAGATTAAAATAGCAATTACAGTAATTTGATAGTACACGGATGCGATCACATTCGTAATGGCGGATTTCCAATGAGATTGTGGTATTGACAAATGCAATTTAAATAATTTTTATTGAATACCAAATCCATCAAATCGAATAAAGGTTCACCGTGCTTTAGATATGCAGCAGTAAACTCAGCATCGCCTGCTACGTCGTTCCAAAATCGTACTAGCCAATCTGGCGCTTGCACTTTGTTGGTCTCATGATCCCAAGTGCAATGTTCGTTACCCAATATCATATGAAAATGCCTGTATCATTTTTCTAGAAGTTGAACTCGAGCGGTTATGTCGTCCACTGTGAAGTCTTTTCCGAACGCACCATTGATTTTATCCAACAAGACCCACGTGATATTATTGGGTAATCCTCTTTTGGGATCATAGACACCATTGAGCTTACTCTCACGGAGGTCGTCAACAAGCTTAGTATCCATATGGATGCTCCATTCGGTTGAATTCGTATCGTAGAAAAAGAAATCTTCTTCGAAATCAAAATATGGTACATTGCTAGGCTGATTTGAACTCATTTTTTCTTTCTGTCATGAGAATACTTAGATGATGGAGAAAACCAAAGGTGTGAGTGAGTGAATTGTTTTTAAAAAATTTAGTCCAATATTTCAAATTTATAGATGAGTTACAATTTCACAAGACAGTTGTATTGAATGTGTTGTCATTGTCACAGCTAAAGATGAAAACATAATGCTTATGGTGTAGTCTTGTCACAAAGAAAGTTGAAAAACGTGTGAAATAATGTCAGGTATTGTCACATGAAAATTTGAAAAACCTATAGATACATGTGTAGTATTGTCATCAGCAATTTTGGATAAACATTAAAGAAATAATTTTATTTAATAAGAAAAAACAAAAGATTACACATCTGGATTAAATAAAAAACTAGAGGGCGTGAGAAATTCAAACATTACAAATTAAACATAGTGCATAGTTGCACACTCAAACTAAGGTCATTTTCGATCCCATTCTATTACACATTTGAGTCCTAATACATTGAGAACGCATCAATTGAAAGCTGCCTCCATCTTCTTCCATAATGGTGGCATGTCATACAAATAATATCTCTGTGATGCATTATCACCGTGTTCCTTTATTAAAAAAAAAGTTAGTAATTGAAATGAAACCAACACAAACCACATAATTAGTTGTAGACGGATGTGTGGACTTTACATAGGCTGGAGAGACATTATTATTGATAGTGGTATCAATACAGATCAATCCACGTTCTTCATCCAGAAAAACACCATCCTCAGAAAGTGTTGTCTTCCACCAACTGTACCTCATCTCCATTTCTTCGATCCTGTCGTAAATTTTTGGAATAGTAGGTGAAAACATGAAACGACTCTGGAGTAGACTTTTTACATGCGGGACACTCAAGATAACATATGCTTTTTTTGCACCTCTTTGAACACTTTCATTTTGAGCGCTGAAAAATTTCAAAATGACTTGTTCCATCTCCATGTCCATAGGGTGAGTGCGGGATTGTAGTAATCATTGTTTATTTTTAGAACATTTAGATGGTTTTCGTCAAAATTAGCCATTATTAGCTAGTATAGTTTATATTTCTTGGCAAGTTTGTCTGTGTGTACATATATATAGATGTAGCTTTGCTAGCTATAATTGATGTGCTATTGTGTTGTCTTGTCATCCGGTACATTGTGTCACATAACACAAATAAATAGCTGCCCAGACTCACATCAATGAGATGCAACTTTGCCAGCTATAATTGATGTGCCATTGTATTGTATTGTCTTGTCATCCGATACATTGTGTCACAGAAAATAAATAAATGGCTGCACACACCCACATCAATGAGATGTAGCTTTGCCAGCTATAATTGATGTCCATTGTGTTATCTTGTCATCCGGTACATTGTGTCACAGAACACAAATAAATGGCTGCCCACACCCACATCAATGAGATGCAGCTTTGCCAGCTATAATTGTTGTGCCATTGTGTTGTCTTGTCATCCGGTACATTATGTCACAGAACACAAATAAATGGCTTCCCACACCCACATCAATGAGATGCCGCTTTGCCAGCTATAATTATTGTGCCATTGTGTTGTGTTGTCTTGTCATCAATTATGCCACAAAACACTCTCCAAATTACTTGAATAGTTGCTATAAATACGTTGTGGAACAAATAATGGATAATTTATCAGCAAATACATATCAATTACTTCATATCTTATTTGAAATAAAGCTAATGACAGATCACTCCAACGATACAGATGGTCCTCTTACACTCCGGGTCAAAACACTCGATTACGGGTGTGAATTCAACACTAAGTGGATACTTACCAGAGATGAACGTCTACTGGAATTCCTAATACTGGAGAACGATGTTCGAGGATGGAGTCCAAATGACGGACCGTTACCAGAGAACCGACTGAAAGAAGCCAAGTGTTTACTTAACCGCTGCTTCAAAAATCAACATTTTGTTTCCAAAGATGACATCATATCTAAGATTGAACAACTTCAGAGGCGATTCAGGTTCTTTAATGAACTGATTCGAACCCCTGGAACTGTTTGGAACGGGAATGTGAAAATGGTCTTCGGTGATCATAATGTACGAAAGAAATTTATGCCTGTAAGTTCTACATTCCCTTTTCAATTATTACAAGTAATTTGAATCTTTCATTATTATTCTAACTTATTGTGATGAATACAGGATTGTCCAATCAAATGCAAGTACTCTTTAGAGATGTGTATCCAACTAACCACAATGGAAGCTCTACTAGTGGAAGTACCGTTGACCACTGCACGTTGGTTTACCGACACTGCTCTACCTGTGTGGATTTCATTTGTGTTTTCATTGTATAATGTTTTCGTGTTGTTGTACCGACAATGCTCTATTGCTTAGGGAATTCCGTTTATATTTTCATTCTGTAATGTTTTTATGTTGTTGTACCGACAATGCTCTATTGCTTAGGGAATTCCGTTTATTTTCTCATTCTGTAATGTTTTTATGTTGTCTACTGAGCTATAGAAAAACAGAAAGTGAACCACGTTTCTGACTACAATTAAAATAATTTACATATCATAAAAAATAGTGTGATCCCGTGCCACATTTCTTTTTCTTATACTTTCTACGTAGATCGTGATCATGTCCTTGTGGGGGAGCTGCTGGTTCCTGAATCGGCTCTTCCTCGTCATTGTCGTTACCACGCACCATGTGACCCCAAACTTGATGTGCACGATCCGCAGTTTCAGTTGGAATAGACATCGAAATAGGTGTCGTCTAGAAGTCTGGCCGCGAAAATCCCATGTCATGTGGAGCTGCGAAGTTGGGGTTAAAATGCGGATAATCAGTATGTAGAAGATCGGTGAATTACTGTCCAACATATGTAGGAGTAAAAAACTCGGATGTTCCCATTGTAGGAACATAATCACCCCCCTCGTTATACGAGTATCCCACCAACGGGATCTACATTCACCACAGAAAAAAATAATTATTTTAATATTAATCGTAAGAAAGTGAAATATAAAATAGTTATTAACGAATCACACAATTACCATGATGGATGACTGGTGGTGGCCCAGGTGCGACTGGGGATGCCCTGTGCTCATCTAGAGCATGACGAGATACACTCCTCCTAGACGGGCTAGAGATGCTCCGTCTTCCGCTGCCGAATGCATATGCCGTGCGCTCATATGACATATCCTCATGTAACTCCTCATGAATACGAAGTCGTTGCGTCATCTCATCAGCGACCGAATTAACTACATCGTGCATACGACGATAAGAGTCAAAATTGTCATCTCTAGCATGTTAAGAGACATGGCGGAGTCGCTGACTCCAAGTACCCTACAAAATATATACGGTTGAACATCAAAACTATGAAATAATTAAATTCATTGAGTGGGAAAAGAGTGAGTAGGATTTGTTACACCGGCCTCGTAAACGCCGACGTCCGAAGGCTGGTATCCTCCCTCTGCATGTCTCTCCAGAGGAGTGATGAAACATTGTGTATTCTGCTGATACGAACTCCGATATCCGCTCGCCGCATCCGCATCTCTTTGAACTAGAGGGCCTTCTATCCTCGTGGACCATCGTACCTCCCATGCCTGGATCCAGGCATGATGATGTACAGTCCACTGAACGTGATGCTCCTGTACCCGAGAGACATTGTGCAATACCTCCATGTCAACATCTATACTCGCTGGTGTACTTTGACGTATGCCGAACTTTCGGGTCACCCGATTGGGAAAATGGTACTCGACAATCGACCAGCAGATCAGTGGGCACTGGCTTAGCCAGTTTTGAGTCAAACATCTTTCCCCTAATACTTGTATCTCCAGTGCATCCAAATCGTAGGGTTACCATGTCCACTACACATTTGAATAATCGTCATCAGTTTGCACCATATTATCAATATAAGCAATATTTACTCACTACTCTACCTCTGACTCGTTTAACTGATCAAGTGACTCCCAAAATATTCATAGCGTATTTTTAGAACTCCAAGTATAACTATACTCCACAATCCACCTGCGATAACATTCATGGAAGGTTATTGAAACGGAAATGATTACTAATAGATGTATAACTAGTATTGCAGTTAAAAATTATACCTAGCACCATACGATGGTACAGGCAACATGACGTCTTCGACTGCATCGTAAATGGTTCGATGAAGATTGAGAGAATTGCATGTGGTATGTGTTCTGACAGATGAAATTCGGGACCAGTCCCAAATCTACAATAAATCCATCGGACCACTGATCATCTTCTTGTCATCTTCCACAGCCATACACATCTGACGATATAAATGTGCAAGCACAGCACTACCCCATCTAATACTCGATGTCGTGTCATCATCCTCAAAATGACGTAGGTAGCTTACGGAAACATAATTGTTCGTTGTGCTGGCAACAACAACGAACCTAGTAGCAAAAGTCCAATCCCACGAGCATACTACACGACCTCGTCCTGCGGCGTGTCATCGTGTGGCCGTCGTCTACTGAGGTGCTCACTCAACGTCTTGAGTTTCAAACGACTCGCACCTTTCATCTCCACCTCATAATCCACCTCCAGGCCTATGTAATACCTGACATACTCCGCCCATTCCTCCCTGCTCCACTCCGCGTCATCGTCGATCATCGGGGCACCTTCAATTGGAAGACCCCAAATAACAGCCACATCTTGGAGAGTGATCGTCGCCTCTCCCACGGGCAGATGAAACGTATGCATCTCGCGGCGCCATCTCTCAACTAGTGCGGTGATCATTGACAGTCCAGCTTCGTAATTGCCCCGCAACATGCGACCCCGTAAAATCCCCAACGATGTAGCACCGACATAACTCGAGGATGTAGACCATTACGCTCGTCCCAGAAAATATAACCAGCTGCACGCTTCACCGACAGAACCCCATCTATACGACCACCTACAACGCTACTCGGTCTATGTAAACTCTGTCGGCTCAAGAGCGATGATGCCATCTGCAAGATATATACATAGAAACGATCAAGAATGAAATATTACGAGAATGAAATAGTAGACGAAAAGTTGCAGGACTTAATAAATTCATACAAGAGTGAAGTATTACGTAAGGATAATATAAACAATAATTTATTATTATTATTATTGTTGTTGTTGTTGTTGTTGTTGTTATTATTATTATTGTTGTTGTTGTTGTTGTTGTTGTTGTTGTTGTTGTTGTTGTTGTTCCATATAAATGAGATAAATATATATTTTTTAAGAAGGAAAGTGCATACAATATAAGAAGAAATAAAGTGAATTGGACTTGATCTGGATTATGTAATGATTGACAAGATGGGTTGGCTCAAAGCTAATATCGTCTAATCGCACACAAACCCGAATATTACTTAGGGAATTCATACAACAACAATTATTGATGTTCAAAGCAATGCGAATTACAACTTCTGAAAGTGCTAGCAAATTACAACATCGAACTCATGGAAAGATCATCGTCGTATCTAACATCAATGCCTGGAACCAGAACGTCCACCGCCTTGTGAGGAACTGTCCACATCTTGTGCACGGTATTGTTGTCTTGCGCGTACTTGGGGTTGGTCCATTTCATTGGGGATTCTAATACCCTTGAGTCATCCAACGGTTCGCTGCCTCCTCGTGTATGGATCATGAACTAATTCAAAACTTGCCTCATTCCAGTCTTTCTCTGAATAGGTTATATATCTTATCAAGCCAAAATTGTTGCATGTTATGGACTCTTGTCGCATCTTTCAAACGATCATAGAAATTTTGAACACTTAGAATAAATGTGATTCGGACGATAATAGTTATTGGGAGTCGTCTAGCACGCTTCATCACTCCATTGATGGACTCGGACATGTTGGTCGTCAGGATGCCACACCTTTTGCCGCCGTCGTGGGGCAGTGTCCACTTGCTCTTATCAATGCCATCCAAGTACGCAAATGCATTCGGGTCAAGCGCCTTAATCTACTCCATTATTTTGTAAAAGACTGTAACCCTGGGTTCTGCTCCAGCTTTGAAACACATATCCTTCATAGATTTGGCATGCGTATTGAAGTTAGAAGAGAGATGTCGCAAAAAAAAAAGTTAGAAGAGAATGCCGGAACTTGTTCTAGTGCACTGAGTAGTCCGACATTTCGGTCAGATATAAGATAAACCCCTTCTATGTCGCGAATAATATATTTTACAACCATGTGAAGGAACCAATGCTACGAGCTCTAACTCTCTGAATCAACAACTGCGTAAGCTAGTGGCACGACTTGTTGGTTGGCGTCAACTGTAACTGCCATCAATAACGTGTGCTTGTATTTTCCAACTAAAAAGGTTCCATCAACACTGATCACCTTGCGACAATATCTAAAAGCCTCGATACATGGTCAAAATGCCCAAAATACAAATCTTAACATGTGCACACCGGGTATGCCAGAAGATTTGTGTAACCACTCGACCACGGTCCCTGGGTTGTACATCTGCAAGGCCTCCATATATCTTGGTAAATATTGGACCGACTGCTCCCACGTCCCGTACACATTTTCACGAGTCCGCCGCAAACCTTACCACGCCGTGTGATACGACACAAGATAACCATATTCTTGTTTGGCAGCCTACTAGACATGCAAGGCGCTATATAACGGATCCTGCTCGACGTGGCTGGTAATGAGCATAGCAATCATATTTTTACACAAATTGGGGTGATCATTACTTGTAAAAGATGCAAGACATCTGTGCTCAGAACCCAATTTTGTGATTACCAAAGCACCCTTCTGTTTCCGAAAACTAGCGCGGAGCCACCATCCGCATTCGGATGATTCGTTAATATCTACATGATTCTCACCAAGTGAATTCGACAAGCAAACAACTTTTCAAATCGTAAGATTGCTCAATACCACTCTATACGAACACTTGACGACGCGCACAGAGTAATCTTTGATAGCCCTTATCAAATGTCTTTTATCTCTGAATATCATGCCTATTCTCAACACTCCTTCGTCTTTATTGTAGTAGCAGTCCGGTTGAGGGACACCAATAAAATCAATAGGAACGTCTTCGTATACGTGATCGAAAAATGGTATGTTCTTGTACAGTGCCGATCCTCTATCCGCTTGTTTATGGGTTGTAGGGGCAAGTTCATCCAAGGTAGGTTAAAAAGGATCTTCATCTGGTATGCTACCCCCCAACTGAAAGAATTCCTCGTCAGTTTCATGACCATCATCATCTAGTTCATCTAAACCATTTTCAGAATCGCTTCCTTCATCTGGTCCGAAGCAATCGGCGAGGTAGTCCGGGATCGACGGTGAGGGATGATGCTCGGTAGAATCTACATTTGCATATCCACCCTCGTCTCGTAGAATTGATGCATACATGTCATATTCATTGCCAGAAGACATATTCGCCATATGTGCGCTTAACAAATTTAATTATTCACATAATTTTATCACTAATCAATAAACTTAAGTTTCACAATCAATTAACAACTAAAGTTAACAAAAACATATAAATTCACATTTAAATTGACTAAAAAAAATTCATAAACATATTCTATAAATATTGACATTTAAATTCACAAACATACAAACTCAATAATTTTATCACTAATCAATAAATTTAAATTTCACAAGCAATTAACAACTAAAATTAACAAAAACATATAATTTCACAAACATATAAATTCACATTTAAATTGACTAAAAAATTCACAAACATATTCTATAAATATTGGCATTTAAATTCACAAACATATAAACTCAATAATTTCATCACTAATCCATAAATTTAAATTTCACAAGTAATTAACAACTAAAATTAACAAAAACATATGAATTCACAAACATATAAATTGACTAAAAGAATTCACAAACATATTCTATAAATATTGACATTTAAATTCAATAATCTTATCACTAATCATTAAATTTATATATCACAAGCAATTAACAACTAAATTTAACAAAAATATATAAATTAACAAAACATATAAATTCACATTTAAATTGACTAAAAAATATTCACAAACATATTCTATAAATATTGACATTTAAATTTACAAACATATAAACTCATTAAAAAAAAATAACAACTATCAGTCTCATAACAAATGAATATTAATTCACCTAACAACTAATAACAATTTATTAAAGTAAATTAAATAAATTAAACTTACCTTAAATAAACTGGGCTGGAAAATGGCCGCTGCTCCCGCGTCTCGTCTGTTGCTGCTGTTTTACTTGGTTGTTGCTGTATGTGGGAGATGGAAGCCCGTGTGTTAGGGTTTAATAGGCCTTTTTTTTTTTTTTTTGCAAAAATACCCCGGGACGTCATTCCCAAAGGCGTCCCGACCCCAGTTTTATTTTTTTTTCCAAAACCCCCGGGACATCATTCGGAAACGCGTCCCGTCCACCCGTTTTATATATATTTTTTCATTACACCCCCAAAAATAAATTGTTGTCACTTTAGGTACGGGACGCTCTTAGAGCATCTATAATGGGGGGTTTGGTTGGGGAGGGGATGTTTAAATGGGGAGGGGAAGGGAAGAGTGGAGGGGGATACGGGTGGGGAGGGGAAGAAAAAAAGGAAATGAAGAAGAGGGGGAGAGGAGAGTGGGGCGAGAGCTGCCGCCCCGGACCAATCATATTGGCGCGTGCAATGCACGCGCCTGGAGGAGAGTGGGGCGCTGGGCCCCACCTCTGCACAGCCACCACGTTCCATTTCTTTTCTTTTTTTTTTTCTCTTTTTCCTTCCTTTTTCTTCCTTTTTTTCTTCCGTCTTTTTTTCCTTCCTTTTTCTTCCATTTTCTTTTCTTCCTTCCTTTTTAGTTTATATATATATAAATATAAATAAAGATTATTTTCTACTAATAAAAATAAAAATTATTGTAATAAAATAAGTTTTCAAACTTAAAAAAAAATTATTATTAATTAAAATTTTAAAGTATTCATAAATATTAATTATTATAAATAAAAAAAATCAATATATATAAAAATAATTTTATATTCATAAAATGTTTAAATAGATAATAGATAAATATAATTGTATTGGAATATAAAAAGTATAAATGAAAATTAATGAGGAACGTGTGGGACCCATTAATAGTAAGTTTGTTGGTAGGGTGAATAAATAAGATGAAAAGAGGTTGGGGAGGGGTTTATTAAATAAATAATATGTTTTTTTATTCAAATTTGATAAAATAATACTAAAATAAAAAACATTGAAAAAGTAGGGCGGGACGCCACTGGGAAAGGCGTCCCGCTCCCATTCTAGAAGGTAGGAAAGAAAACCGTTTTAGAATGTGAGCGGGACGCCTTTCCCAGTGGCGTCCCGGCCTTTAAAGTACATTTTAAAATGTATAAATAAATAACCGTTCTAGAATGTGAGGCTGAAATGAAAAAAAAAATTGACATTTTCACAAAATTAATAATTTTCTCATTTACAAATAAAAATAAAATCAATTTATTAAATAATTAACAATTAAACAAGAAACGAATAAACTCGAATTTTCACTTAATTAATGTTTCTCACAAAATAAATAAATTAAGACTTTTTTTCACATAATTAATAATTTCATATAAATTTTATTTTTCACATAATTAAGAATTTTACACAAAATAAATCAATTTATATAAAATAAATAAATTGACATATTAAGAAATTTAATTTTTCACATAATTAATAATTTATATGTTTGTGATTTATTTTGTGTAAAACTCTTAATTACGTGAAAAATAAAATTTATATAAAATTATAAGTTATGTGAAAAAAGTCTTTATTTATTTATTTTGTGAGGAATTATTAATTAAGTGAAAATTCGGATTTATTCGTTTCTTTTTTAGTTCTTAATTACTTAATAAAATTGGTTTTATTTTTATTTGTAAATGAGGAAATTATTAATTTTGTGAAAATGTCAATTAATTTTTTTTTTCATTTCAGCCTCACATTCTAGAATGGTTATTTATGTATACCTTCTATAATGTACGATAAGGGCCGGGACGCCGCGTCCCGCTCACATTCTAGAACGCTTTTCTTTCTTACCTTCTAGAATGTGAACGGGACGCCTTTCCAAGGGTATCCCGCCCTACTTTTTCAATATTTTTTATTTTAGTTTTTATCAATTTTAAATAAAAAATATATTATTTATTTAATAAACCCGTTGGGGAGAGAAATGATGTGGAGGGTACTTTTGCTAATGTGGCGAAGGAAGAATTGAAAAAGTGAGAGGGGATGGGGAAGGCCATTATAGAAGCTCTTAGAAATGGAGTCCCGATGTGTTTTTCTAAAACGGTGCGCGTCCCGCCAAAAACGATTTTTTTTTTTCAACATATGATATTTTTTTAATTCTATTTAAAAAAATATATTATTTATTTAATTAAACCGCTGTGTAGTGTAATTGGATTTCATGAGGGAATTAACGAATATTCCTAAATTCTCTTTCATATAAAAGACAATATATCTCCATTCAACGTCAGCTGAAAATTGACAAAGTAATTGACAGAATAATTGGAGGGGGAGAGAGAGAGAGAGAAGTGCCCCTAAAGCAAAGAAGAGAGGAGCAGCAGAAATCCTCTCAACCTCTCCTTCTCAAAACGTAAATTAATTTGGACATTGAATTGATTTTCTTAGAATTCGTATCATCCGTTTGTGTGTGTGTAATGCATTGGACGCAAATCTTATTTTGAACGAAGCATACAATTTCAGACCACGCAGATACGGAAATATCGAAGTCCTTAATGTATTTTCGCTGATCTGTTGATATTTCTTTGTTGAGAAGAATGGATGCAGTGGTAAATGGCGGAGTGAAAATTAGGTCAAAATCGGCTAAGTTTCCCTTATCCGTATGGGAGGTAACGGTGGCGAGCGGCGTCGTATTGGGGTTTCTCTTGGGATTAGTTGGGGTGTACTTGACGATGCCCGCATCTGATTACAGCTTCCTCAAGCTTCCCCGTTCCCTACAAGATCTACAAATCCTAAGGTACTATTATATTGAATCAGTTGTCATAGTTGTAAATATGTACCTTTGTCTGGTTATTCTTTTTTGGACACCGAATTTTTTATTTTTATTTTGAAACCTGGAATTATTCTGCAGTTGTGGAAAGAATGTGTTTTTAGCTCTCAGAGAAATTATAATTAAGGATGACGGATAGCATTTGCTTCAGAGATGCTAAACTTATTTAGTTTTTAATTACTAGTCCCTAAACAAGAAAAAGAACTCTAAGATAGTGCAACTCTTTGACATAAATACTCAAAATATTCCGCAATTATTAAAAAATAAAATAAAAATTGATGTACCTTTAGACTGGAATTAATTACAAATTGATTAAGCATACATCCAGCCAAACATCATGAATGGAAATTGTATTCACCTTGTTATATGCTTAACTCGTGTTGATTCGCGTAAAGCTTCATTTAATTTCTCTTGTTTCTGAAGGGATAATCTGGAGAGCTATACAAGTGATTACACAGTACAGGTTCTGGTGGGATACTGTCTGGTGTACATTTTTATGCAGACTTTTATGATTCCAGGGACTGTTTTTATGTCCTTACTTGCTGGGGCCCTTTTCGGGATCTTTAAAGGTGTAGCTCTCGTTGTATTCACAGCAACTGCGGGCGCATCTTCTTGCTTCTTCTTATCCAAGATAATTGGCCGACCTCTCCTCGTCTCGCTGTGGCCTGACAAATTAACTTTCTTTCAGGGCCAGGTGATTTACCATCTCCTGTGGACAAAAACTTGTGTCAAACCTTATGTTTCCTTTTTTAGCTTTTTAGTTAGTTTAGTTTTTAGGGTTTTCTATTTTTTTGTATTTTCTTAAAAAAATATGTTTTAAGATTTAGTTTTAGGGGACCTGTCTAACGTTTAGGCGGTTTGAAAGGAGCGTGCCTCTGTCATGTGAGGTCATCCATCCACCTCCTCATTGGTATATAATCATTCTGCTTTTTGCAGGTGGCTAAAAGACGTGAAGGTCTGCTAAATTACATGCTTTTCCTAAGGGTGACCCCAACACTGCCAAATACGTTTATAAATGTTGCTTCGCCGATCGTAGATGTTCCTTACCATATTTTCTTCTTGGCTACCTTCATTGGGATTATTCCTGCTGCATACGTCACTGTCAGGGTATCTCTTCTTTAATTTTATTTGTTTCGATTTGTTAGTGATTGTTACTATGCAAAGTATTGTATTTGGAGTGTTTCTAACATTCTGGTGCCATATGGTTCTTTGTTCCTAAAACGTGGAAATGAATAGATTGTTTAGTGTAGATATCTTTTGGAGTGTCCTCGTCAAAATATAGGGAGACCTTCGATGAAAACAGTTACCCTTGAAAGCCTTTTCATCTAAAAGAACGACCACAGAATAGATGATAACTATCTGACAAAAACTTGTGTCAAACCGCCTAACGGAGTACATTCCGTTAGGAAGGGCACAAATTTGATTTTTTTTCAGTTTTTCTTTTTTAGTTTTTTGTGGATTCTTTTTTATTTTATTTTATTTTTATTTATTTAGTTGTTTTTCTTAGGGTTTTTCACTTTTTTAGGTTTTCTAGGATTTTTACAGTGTTTTTTTTTTTAGGTTTCAATTTTAATTTGTTTTGAGTTTTTTAGTTAGTTTATTGTTGTAGGGTTTTCTATTTTCTTGGTATTTGTTTTGAAAAGAAAAAATATTTTAAGATTTAGTTTTAGGGAACCTGTCTTACGGTTAGACGGTTAAACAGGGGTGTGCCTCTTTCTAAGAGATAATCTTGCACATAAATGGCATCACTTATCTAACGATATGGTCTTGTGTAGGCTGGAATTACTCTTGGCGAATTGCAGTCAATGGGTGACCTGTACGATTTCCAGTCTATAGCCACTCTGTTTCTCATAGGTGTCGTAGCTGTTACTCCCACATTGATGGGCAGCAAGACTAAATCATGATGCTGCCGATATTATTCTCTGATCGATCTACTCTGTAAATGCTCAGTCTCTATTCTTCCAATCATCTCTTGGGCAATTAGTTATTCCTCGTTGCTGTAAAGATTTAAAGTCAACTGATGCTTGCTAAAGTGAAATGATGAGAGATCATCAAGCTTTAGCAAGAGGTTTGTCTACAATTCGTCACTGGGAGTGGGATGTAAATCGTTAATACGGTCTAGATTCATAAGTTCATTGTTTAAAATGTTTCTGTCTTGAGGATAATATTGGAATCTATATTACCATATGCAGTTAGGCCAATTATTGATTCGTTGTTAGGTTTTTCAGTCTAATAATATGATGAGGTGCGGGTAGTTAATTAGTTGTAGAATATTTCACATGGGATTTTCTATATTTCTATGGTATTTCATCTTACAATAATATTTCACATGGGATTTCCTATTTTTTATGGTACTTCATCTTATAATATTTCACATGGGATGGGATGGGATGGGATTTCCTATTTCTTATGGTACTTCATCTTATAATTGTTGTAAATAATTTACAATTTATGTGATATGAAATGATGCAAATATATTTTGATAAAGAAAGCATAATGACTATGCAAAGACAGCATTACATGCTTATTATAAGCGAAATATTAACGCCTATCAATTCACATACCAAATCATAAGTATTACATAGTAATATGTTTTTATTTTCTATAGACTAGCGCTTTTATTCCTTATAATAATTATATTTCCCAATTGAGAAAATAATAAAATCTAAAGAAAACCCTTTTCTTTGCAGCATTTAAATGCTCCATCGAACATTTCCTCCAACCCCTTTTCATACTCGAATCCAGTTTCCAAAAGCTTCTTCGTCGAAAAGCCAGTCAATTTGACAGGTGCTGTATCCTTCCAGGAACTGCCATAATAAACACAAAATCAATCGTAAAAAGTAAATAAAATAATAAATTAAAAGGCAATAAAAATGAACTAAGAGGAACTCACTCAGCAGCTGGCATTTGATATTCAGGGTATCTAGCTGATATGAACTCACACAACTCATCTATTGTAGTATCTAAAGCTGAACAAATGTATCGCCCTTTCGCGCCTTCATACTCAAAAACATGAATATGGGCTCTAGCTACATCATCTACATGCACTAAACTCGTACTCTCAATACGCCCATAATTCCCCTTTTCACCTGCACCGCCCGTTGGACGTTTTGCAAGAAAATCGACTGAGCAAACTAAATCAACTAAATTATAAGCGCTTAAGACTTTTTGTAAACTCTAAAAAGAAGTAATTCTAAGCTTCGTTAGGCGGCTGTACACAAGTTTTTCAAATAAGTATATCAAGGCATACCCAAAAACAAGGCCATAGATAACCGCACAGAATCAGGCAAATGAGAGCACAAGAATGGACCAGTAGTGCAAGTAGGAAGCAGCGTAACAAGATCCAACCCGAGTTTCTCAGCAAAATCCAAAGCCGCTCTCTCAGCCAACGTCTTGGTCACGATATACTGTCCCCCGATCGCTCCCCACCTTCCTATCATATCAACATCGGTCCAACAGCTTTCGTCTATGAGCCCGCCCGGCCCAATTTCTCCACCACTGAAAGCAGCAGCTGATATGCTGGATGTGTAAACGACTCGTTTCACAGTTTTTGAGTCGGCGCACGCCTGTAGAATGCCTTGTAAGCCATTCATAACTCTTTTCGTCTTCACTTGTTCCGTTTCTTGCTCCTGTAAGTCTAAAGGGTGAGCCACGTGGAACACTCCCATGCATCCTTCTATTGCTGGGCCAAAGCTCTCTGGTTCATCCAAATCCGCGTCGAAAATCTGCAGCCTTTCGGATGCGTGTGGGAGGTCTCTGAGGTAGCTAATGTCCCTTTTGCCCTCTGGTAATTAGCAATGAGTATATATAATACAGTGAAGAAAAGGTTGTAATTAATTTTCAAAATAACTTGTGTGGGTGATCATAAATTTTCAAAAACCGCTCGGACTACCCGCACCGCACATGTACAATTTTAATGGTGAAATAAAATATTTTTTAAAAAACAATTATTCGGTAAATAATAATCTTAGATGTGCATTATATTATGTTTTGAAATCAAGGTAGTACAGTGTAAAAATGCATTATGTTTTGAATGTCATTGTGTTAAAAAAAAAAATGCAAAATACATTCTATTTTCAAAATCATCTTATTTCAGAAGAAAGATTTTTTCAATGTTTTTGATCAATAAGAAGCCGCAATAGCTATAAACTCCACCCGAAATTCAATTAAAAAAAACCGTTCAACCGCCAAAAATCTTTTAAAAAACACGTACTTAACTTTACTTGATTAAAATAATAAACCTGTATGAATCCTGGTTGTAGTGTTGACAGAATAGCCATCTTCAAGAAGCTTCTTTACTATCCATGACCCAAGAAAACCTGTTCCACCGGTAACACACACTCTTCCCTTCATCCTGTTCTCTGCCATTTTATTTCTTGTTTTTGGTTACTTTTTTCGGGCTGCTTATGTGAATCGCAATGATTCTAATGTTTAGCGAATGAACAACAGAGTGATATGCGTCTACTTATGTAATACAAATCACATAAAAATTGCATGTCACTTGATTTACGCCTTTTCAACGTCAGTTAGTTCATTAGAAGTTAAATCTTATGCAGCACATGCATCGTGTTAGGGGTAAATGTCCCCTGTACTCTCATTAAATATCACTTTCTATTTTTTTTTCATTTTAAATCTAAATGGTGTGTAAAATACTGCCAATAATATTTTGTAAAATTAAGTAAACTATCAATGATAAGTTTCTCATCATACATAGACAATTCATTTATATTTGCTTCACTTTAATACAAACAAGATCCCTAAATTGAATGCCTGCATATTGTGTAAGTTGTTTAATGGATCGATATTTCTCCAGAAAGCAACAATTCGTTTCCTCGTATTTTCTTTTTCTCCAAGCTTGAAAACCATACAGCGAAAACTCAATGAAATGCGGTAGTTTTTTGTAAACAATCCACGTAAAATCATAAGAAGTACATTCATTTGCAACAAATTCTATTCTGTTTTCCTTGAGATTTCCATTCAAGGAAAAATTAAGACAAAAAAAAAAAGAAAAATAAAATTGATCCCATATCCCCCTCAAAAATTCTCGTCCAACCAGGAAAAAGCTCATTACCTTTAACTCTAGATCCTAATTGAACTTTCTAGCTTTCTTCTTTTGTCCACCACTCACAGGGGTCCGATTACCTATCTTCCTCTTTGTTCCAGCTACTTTTGAAGAAGCATTAGCATTAGCAGCAGCCTTTAGGGCTTTTTCCTTACGAGCAGCCACTGATGGTCTTTTCTTCTTACCACCGGGCTTGTGCTGCTCTGCGGCAGGTGGAGTCTTTGACTTGGCAGGAAAAACAACCTTTGTATGGACCTTCTTCTGGGCACCAGATTTGCTCGCACGCAACCCCTGGTAAGACATGCTCGTTGTGCCTTTAAACTTATTACCACTATCGGGAGTTCTTGGAGAGACAGCCAACTTCTTATTAGCTGAGTAATTGTTATTATTATTATTAGTCTGTGCTTGTGAATGGGATTTTCTCTTCAAGGGAGTGTCGGTTGATTTGGACAGCCTGAGCTCACGATCACGCAGCCTCAAGTTCCGTTTCTTAGCTATCAAGTTTGCAGCATCCTGCATGGTCCATCACAACAAAATCAAAAGTAAATTCCATGCGTAGCTTTTGTTATAAAATGCAACCTATCAGAAATAAATAAAAGCTGTAAGGTCAGTCGTTTTTTGTTTTTCTTACTCAGAGTTTCTAGGATTAGGTAAACAAATAAACCATCAGAAAACCACTCAAGCCGTCAGGCTATTTGATTCGGGCCAGGTTTTTGTCGTGCTGGAAATTAATAGCCTTAACCCTAAATCTTTGGTTTTCGGGCCAACAAGTTTACAAATATTTTTTTAAAAAAATGTATAAATTG
This sequence comes from Phtheirospermum japonicum, assembly GCA_014905375.1. NCBI lineage: Eukaryota > Viridiplantae > Streptophyta > Magnoliopsida > Lamiales > Orobanchaceae > Phtheirospermum > Phtheirospermum japonicum. Next base: position 74,313 of record BMAC01001272.1, on the reverse strand, counting down.
TCTATTAATGAAACCTTAAATTTCAATAAATTTACACCAACTGTAAACACAAGAAATATTATTTAACTCGTCAAATAAATATTATTTAAATCAACAATGCAAGTTCAAGTTTCAAGTTCTAACTAACATAGTTCATCGCCAATTATAGCAACTTTACTACAAGATCCTACTGATCTGAGGCCTTATTTATAGCTAGTATGATCATAAGAAAATAAGGCAATCATATATCAGATCCTTATGATGCTGGAACTTGGAATCTCTAATTTATTTTCTTTCCGTACTTGCATGCTGTCTCTTTTTCACCAATGACTTCTCACTAGCAGCTATCATTTCTCAGTCACATTGGATAAGCTAATTAAAACACAATAAGTGAAAACAAAGAATCCTATCTTGATCTGGTTAAAACTGTGCAGTTTTCACACTTCAAATATGTTATAGGGAACTTAAAAATGACCCAATTTGCCAATCCCCGATGTCCTTAGTTCGATGGGTCATAAAACCAGCCAAATTCATGATACAAATAAATTCACATGACCCCGAATTTACTTTAATCTCAAGCTTCGCTCCTCCACAAATCAGAAGCAGGGGCGAGTACATTATTCTCACTTGACAACTTTGCATGATTTTGAACTAGAATAATAGTTATGTCAGAATCTCCTTATCTGCGTTGCACTTTTAAGACTATATTTACACATACCTTAAAGATACCCGTTACGTTTTTCATTTACTTACATAATGCGCAATATTATCTTACCCAATAACAGTGCCCATCTAGCTAGTCCAAACAACCACTGGGATAATAAATAAATACCATAACATAATAATAACAATAATAATAATAATGAATAAATCAGACAAAAAGAACAAAAAACTTTGAAGTAGACAAAAACACTTGAAAATAAAACATATTACTCCCCACAAATACAATATCCATACCGTGGTTTTGAACAACACGTAGGCAATGCCTTTTCCCAAGCTCGATCCAGGATCTCTGATAACCCGAACACCTTCTACGCTAGTCTCGAGATTCTTAATACCACAGAAGAGCTTATAAATCTCTTCGTCCTGGAGAGAAGTGGGAAAAAAATGTAACATGTTCACACTTTGGTAGCAAAAGAACACAAGAAAAGCAGAAACTATTTTTCTCAAGACCAAAAAATCCTACCTTCACATCAAATGGGAGGTTTCCCACAAAAACCGTCCTCTTATTATCATACAAAGGAGAATCATTATCTCCCTTCAGTTTTTTGCGCGGTGGGCATGCCCTGTCAACTCGTATATGATTACCACCAACCTGGATTTCATGCACATTGCGCAAATCACGAAAATTGTATCAATGTTAATTGACACTATATTACTCTCTTTAAAAAAAAGTCAAAATGAAAATATACCACAGCCATATTATGGGCCAACGATGCATGAGCAGACTCCTCAGTGTTGAAAACAATGTAAGCATGAACACTGCAGAAAAACAAAAGGACCAATTTTATTCGTATATACTTCAGATAAAGCAAAATAACAACTTTTCCTGTACATCCTTTTATCCTTTTTCGGTCCAATGAAAAGAATGATTTATATGCATTGTAACCTTTTAAAGTTCAAGCCTTAAATAGAAAAAAGCATAAGTTCACAGTTTATCTATCAAGGCCATAAAGTCGAGAGTTTTTATTCAGAAAACAAACCTGTCTCCATTTTCATTGATTTGCTTCTTAATTACAGCACCTTTCCTCGGTATTTTGCCCTGTAAAATCAAATTATCGCCATTAAAATTTCATTTTTCTAGTGTCGATCCAATTTATAGTGCGTCCTCAATAATTTCATACAAAAAAAAAGGTAAAAGCAAACTCACATCGGCAATGGGAACGGAACGAATCCTTACAGACTCAACTTCACCAAACTTCTCAAACTCCTTCACTATTTCCTTCTTCTTTAACTTCAGTGGTAAATTCCCAACAAACACAGTCCTTAGCAGCTTGCTCTCGTCATCAAAACCTTCTTTAGCCACCATTGTATCTTCCGGATTATCCATTTTCTTCCTCTTCTCTCCCAACACACCATTTTCCCCTTTAGCTTCCTTTGTCTCGTCAGCCGGCCCATATCGCCTAGCCTCGTACTCTGCCTCCACCTCATCTCTCTTCCTCTTCTTCTTTTTCTTCTTCTCACCAAAATCACCATTTTCAGCTTCTTTTTCCAGGGTTTCTTTTGATTCATTTCCCTTTAATCCATCCCTCCTCAATTTCTTGTTCTTCTCCTCAACTAATTCAGTGTCGAGATCGGAAAATTCTTTCTTTGCTCTTTCTTTCTTTCTTTTCCTCTGTTGCTGCATCTCAGACAAATCCGAGTCCCCCAAACTGACCTCGCGCTCGCCATCTTTTTCTGCGATCCGTAATCCCAATTCTCGACTCGGCCTGTTTTCTAACAGCTTTCTACGGAACGGATTGTTCTCGGAGAAGATGGAATTAGAAGCTGAATTATGTTCAGGAATTTCGCCAAACAGGGTATTGAAAACCGAGGTGGATTTTGAACTCTCGTTTGATTTGGAAACGTTATTTGGATCCCCATTTTTCAGAGGATTTTTGGATTTCTTTGCCATTGCAAGAAGGGGCGACGAGGAGAGGAATTTGGGGGTAAAATTGAAATAAGCGAACCCTAGCTAGGTTTTTGTTGATATTAAAAATTGAGTAAAGCCGTAAGAACGGTCTTCTTTTCCTACTTATTATCTTGATAATCTTGATAGCAAATTCATCCTTTCACATAAATTAAGAAAAATTAATTAATATAGTTAAAATAATATTTTACTTGGTTTTTTTAATTATATATATATATATATATATATATATATATATATGATTGGGTTCAAATGAGAACCTAATCCTGGCCTTAGATCTAATATTGCATAGTGCAATTATATGTCAAGGTTCATTGTGCTTTTTACAGTGCTAAAATCAATCCAGTTTTTTTAATTTAATTATATATATATTTTTTACGTTTTAAAACATGCAATATGTATTTTAAATTGTAGATCTTGAGAATGTGATTAATTTGATATATATTTCATTCAAAACGAATAAAATTTGAAAAAAGTTATGGTTTGTTGAAGATTTGAGTTTCATTTCAAGTTTTTGAATTTGCAGTTTATAGACGAAATTTGCGATGCTTTTTTATACAATCGTAGTGTTTTTTTTTTTTTAATCTATTGTGCTTTCCAAAGAACAACATTATTACCATAATGACATATAATGATTTCAACCATCAAGATTATCCAATCTAATGGTCAAAATGAGTCCCTAGGTTCACATATAATGACGGGTTCTCATTTGAACCCAACCCTATATATATATATATATATTAAAGCAGAGGTATGGAGAAAGAAAAAAATATGAGTGGAATGTCACGTATGCTTATTTTCTTCTTTTAGTTATGTAGGGATTTTATTAATATAATTATGATAGATACCTTATTTAATATTATTATGACTTGGTTTCTTTTTTTAATTAAAAAGCCACCTTGTATTAGTTTCCTCTTTTAATTATGTAGGAATTTTCTTAACATAATTAGAATAGATACTCTAATTAATATTAAAATAATAAGAATTAATATTATATATATATATATACTTATATACATATATATAATATATATAATCACTTATATGTTTTTTTGATTTTCATTTTGAGTTATTTTTTAAATTTTCTTTTTTTTGTTATTTTTTTTTTCATTTCGAATCCAACATATCAAATTCGTCACGTTTTTTCAAAAATAAATTGATCACTTTATTTAATTAAATTATACAAAAATTCAAAATACAGTATAATTTGATATTACTTTTATTGTCTATTAACGTGTTGTTTATAAAATATTATTACGATTCAACACTTTTTATTTGAGTTAATCTCATAAAATAATGTATTTTTTTAATATTTCAGAAACCGCGTAAACAAATACAAGTGCAAACCCAACACTAAGTGGAATAAATACTATGACATCAACAACAATAGATTTGGAAAAAGATCAACTAATTCGAAAATAAAAAAATGGGAAGACCGCCTCTGAAAGCAGATGTTGCTAAACACATTAATTTTGAAAGCATTCATGTCATACTTAATTTCAATTGAAATTCAAARTTAAATTTATTCTGTTAGGTATGCATTTATATTTTACATACTAACCCCTTCAACATCATTTTAATATTTATATTTTATTAATACTTACACTATCATTTGCTCATTGTGCGGAGAAAAAAATTATCTTCACATGAAATTGTAGACCTACAATCCATGCTAGATAGTGAAAACAATAAAAAAGAAAAAACCATGTAAGAGAGAAAAAAAAAGTCACATAGGATTATTTTTCTTTTTTTAAATTATATAGAAATTTACTTAATATAATTAGGATAGATACCCTAATTAATATTAAAAATAACAAGATTATCACACAATAAAATTTGTCATGTTTTTCTCAATAATAGATAACTGATTAGAGTAAATTTGTCCTTATTTTTATTAGCTTTTTAGTTCGTTTTTATATTTGTTTTTGGTATAAGTTGGATGATTTAAGCATAATTCCATAATTTTATGATTCCAGCTTATTTTACCGCATTTTGATCTAAATTGATGCAACTAGGTGATGTTTCGTTGTTTTTCCACTTACAGCTAAATAACCGGAAGAGTTTAGCGCATAAAAGACGAAGTTCGATGTTCAAAGGTAGAAGAACAAGCTTTCCGGTGAAACAAGTAGCAAACGATCGAGAAACGGAGACCGACGCTCAATCGCGTCGACTGACGCGACCGTCGACGCAAGGACGACGCTCTGCCGACGCGATGTTCTGAAGCGTCGATGTCGACGCACCAAGGTCAACGCAACGTCGACGCTAGTTGCTGAAGCGTCGATGTCGACGCACCTGCCATCCGACGCGCGCACCTGCTGACCAGACCTGCCGAGCCCTGCCGACCGGGACTGCCGACACCCGCCGAGAACCTGCTCGCGTCAGTCGACGCGGCGGCCCAGAATTCGGAAATTAGGGGTTTCTTGAGCGCCAAGACTCCTAATATCTATTTAAGACCTCATTTCTACGGATTTTGGGAGACACACGGTAGAACACACGACCCCCTAGGGTATTTTAGCTTATAATAACAATAATCCCACATCTCATAACGAGATTTGAAGACGAAGATCAAGGATCGAAGAACAACGCGTCCAAAACGTCCAATTCGAGTTCGGGATTCATTCTTTGCCCAAGATCAACGTTCGACCTCTGGAATAGCTGGAGCTTTTTACCACTTTCATTAGTTCCAATAAGTTCTCTAAATTCTTAGTTAATTTAGTAGTTAATTTCTAGTTTAATTGTTAGTTTAATTCCTAGTTAATGCTAGAACTAGTTTAATTAGCTTAATCGTTTATGCTTGTTATTGGATATTGGTTAATTTAGTTGATTTATGCGATTGATTTCGTGCTTAGTTATTCGTTAATCTTAGAATCATATGATACATTGCTTAGTGATAATTTATTATATTCATGCTGTTAGATTAGTTGCTATTAATTCTTAGTTCTTGAGTTC
>BMAC01001272.1:31110-66730 GCA_014905375.1 Phtheirospermum japonicum | reverse complement strand
AAAGATGATGGAGACCATGTTCTGTCAATTGTGGCGAGCACATATCCACAATTTGGAAAAACTGCTGAATGTTTCGCTTATTTGGAGGGTCGGGCTATTCTTTCCCCAACACTTGATGTCGTCGATTTGATTAATAAATATATGATGTCATAAAATTAAAGGGGGAATGTGAAGTATATCTTAGCTCTGATAATGCATGCAAATCTGACTCAAACATTGACATATTGTAGGACGTTTACTCACTAGAGTTTCTAAATACCATTAAATGTTATGGATTGCCTCTATGAAGCTAAAACTAAAAATTAGAATTCCACTCATGTTGTTGAGAAATATCGATCATTCCCTTGTGTTGTGTAATGTTAGTTGTTTACTTGACGGTCATATTGTATAGGCTAATATTTCTCAAGGAAGCAATGCAAGTGAATTGTTGTTAATCCTTAGAATGACTGTCCACACCATCCAATTCGAGGTTCCCTTTCAAGTTCCAACGATGACAATTTCCTCTGATCGTGTCATATGCTATGATGATCAACAAAATTCAAGGACAATATCTCTCTCACGTTGGAATTTTCCTGAAGAAGCCTGTTTTCAGCCATGGTCAGTTATACGTTGCTATATCAAGGGTGACCAATCATATAGGTTTACAAATATTGATCGACGATGATGAGAATAAACATGTTAACAAAACTACAAATGTTGTGTATAAGGAAATTTATCATAATTTGTAAAGTATATTTCGTCTAATAACAATCCTTTTATTAATTAGGTTATATCATTTTGAATACTATTCGATCTTTAAATAATATTTAGATAATTTATTTATATGGAGCAGTTATGGTAAAACCATCTCTGGTATGAGAACCAGTGATGATTCTTACCGAAATATACATACACACAGAGAGATATATATAATTTAAGTATACATATATACAATTACTTATTTAAATATTTTAATACATTTTAAATAATTCTTTTTATTTTAAATGAAATAAAATAAAAAATTATCGTGCAACGCACGGGTACAATACTAGTTTTTAGTTAAAAGAAAAAAAATTTATGGATGTTTAAATATTTATAGATCAAATACATGGAGATGGAGGAAAAAGAACTTATTTTCTAGGAGATTGGCCAATAAATATAAACATATAGTATTTTTGCTTATTAGATTTTCTCTCTCTTTTTCTTTTCTCACCATTAACTTTCAGTTTGAATTAACTTGTCAAAAATACCACCATAAAAACCATCTCACCTTCTCTCTCTTCCATAACCACACGTGCCTCTTTCTTTCCCCACAAACTTTATATTTTCAACGTTCTTTTAATCTGAAATTTTTATCATTGATTTTTGTTATCATATTGAGTCTTCCTGCAAAATTTCAAATCAATCGAAATTCGTTTGCCCGGTCGAATTGCCAGTCAAAGTTTCAATTTTTACACTTTTTCACACAAAAAATTAGAAAATTCTGGCGTAGATTCCTGACATCTCCGACGTCCATGTAACCTAAGATTTTTACCATGAATTTTTGTTATCATTTCGAGTCTACATGAAAATTTTCTGGTCAGTCGGATTCTGTTTGCTCGTTGAATCATCAGTCAAAATTTCAATTTTTATGGGTTTTCACACAAAAATCAGAAACTTTCGGCGTCGAATTCGGCCATCTCTTACGTTCGTTTAACTTAAAATTTTATCATTGATCTCTGTTATCATTTTGAGTCTACCTACAAAGCTTTAAGTCAATCGGATTTCGTTTGTCCCATTATATCGCCAAAAAGTTTCAATTTTTACAGATTTCTCACGTAGAATATTAGAAACTTTTAACGTCGATCTGGCCATCTCGAACGTCCGTTTAACCTGAAGATTTTACCATTAATTCTTGTTATTATTTCGATTATACCTGCAAAATTCTAGGCCAATCGGAGTCTGTTTGCCCAATTGAATCATCTGTCAAAGTTTTCATTTTTACAACTTTTCAAACAAATAATCAGAAATTATCGCAACAAGTAATATATAAATTACCAAAACTTTTATTATTAGTTGTGATAAAATTATCACAACCATTAATTTAAAATTAACACAACCAATAATAAATTACAACAACCGATAATCGTAAGATTATCGCATACATATCTGAAATTAACAAAACCAATAATATAAAAATTATTTAAAGTACAACAACCAATAATACTACGATTATAGCTTACAAATCTAAAATTAATACAACCATTAACACAAAAATTATTGCACGGTAATGGGATTAATACAAATTTTTATAACATTACCACAACCACAGCCAATAATCTAAAACATGAAAACTTAATTGTTTCAGTTATCCAATAATCTAATAATATCACAACCGGTAATAAATTACCGGTACTAGTAAATCTAATACTACTACTAGTAATCTTGTCAGCAATAATAGTAATCATATTATCAGTACCATAATCTTATTACAAGCACCAGTAATCAATCCACCACTACCAATAATCTTATTACCAGTACCAATAATATTAGCAATCTTATTATTTAGTAATCTTATTTAGGGGTGGCAATTGAGGTGCGACACGATTACCTAGAACGAACGGATTTATAGGATTCGAGGTGGGGCTTATCGATTTCGGGCATTATCGATCCAACCCGATTAGACCCGTTAAAACTCGTGTTGCCATTTGCCTCTCTATTATAGCTAAGTAACTTAAATAGAGAGGCCTTTGGAGATAGTCTTACACATTAACTACTATATACATTGTAGCAATCATGTTTATAAAAATTATCGATAATTCAAATTCGGGGTTATCGTAGAAGAATAACAACTACTTCAAGATAATGTGTGAGGGGAAATTATAGATGGTGTCTCATCGAGCTGTGAAGCAACCGAAATTCATATCTTCATCAAAATCATCTAAATGGGGCAAACAAAAGCGATACTCCACGTTATTATCAAATTCATTTCGAATGAGGCAATATATGTCAAGGGTGTCTTTAATATTAAATTCTCAAGCGCTTCCAGGTACGAGAATAAACTGTCTAAAATTGCCAAATCAAATCCTCAACATTGCTCTTAAATACGAGCTTAATTATCCAAATATCTCGATGTCAAATTTTTAATTGCTCCTCGATACGAACTTAAAGTAATAAGAATGCTTCTAGTACAAACTATTTTCAAAGCTCCTTGACACGAGTGTAAAATGTCTATAAAATAAATTAAAAGTCACATTGACTCAAGCGTAAAATGTCTACAAATTAAATTAAAAATCTTCTTGACATGAGTATAAAATGTCTACAAATCAAAACAAATGTCTCCTTTATACGAGTTTAAACTATCAATATATCTTAATTCCATATGAAGACTCCTTGATATGTGTATAAACTATCAGCATATCTTAATTATAAATAAAAACTCTTGATATGAATATAAACTGCCTACAAATTCAAGAACTCTTTGATTATAAATTGTCTGCAAACTCAAGATCTCCTTAATATGAGTACAAACCATCTATAAATTTAATAACTCTTTAATATGAGTATAAAATAGTTTTCCAAGTGAAAAACTCCTTGATACGAGGTTAAACTCTCTACAAATTCAAGTTAAAGAACTTCTAAATATGATGAGTTTAAGTTGTATGTGCATCTCAAATAAAATGTGAAATAATTTGAGACTTATTCACAACAAGACATGTTGTCCGTGAACAAGTTTCAAGGGACATTTGTAGATACATAGATTTTGATTTGGTAAGGCGTCCAACCTTAAATTGACGTTATTTGAGGTCATATTCATATTGGAGAAAGATCAAAAGATCTAATCACCAAATAGCTCTCTAGTTCTTAAAATTCAAGTCTAAGTCATAAGATTTAATTAGAAAATAAGTAATTTGACCCGCGAATCGATATTAACCCAAATTCAAGCCGAGGAGACGGAAAGTTTCGCCTCCAAAGTCTCAAATTCCCAAAATAAGATTATTAAGAGAAAAATCAGAGAGGTTGAAATAGAGATTTTATCCCACGATATTGATGTGATTCAATTAAATTTAAGTTGGACAAACTTTTATATTTTCTACAACATGTTGTTGCAGTGTTGATGGGAAAGAAATAAAAGATATGTTACATATCAACCAAAAAAAGCTTTTATATTGTATTTATCGGTCAACCTCCCACAAATCTATCATTTCTTTTAGTCATATTTTTGAAGTTATTCTCATTTAAAAAAATATTTTCTTATTTAAACTTATCTACTAAACATCATAGCAATCACCCCCTGTAACACGTGCTCCTCTTAAAAAACTCATTTTTTTTTTCTTCAAGAAAGTGGAAACTCTTTTAAATTTGAAATAGGTGCTCTAGCATATTGACTAATAAGACGTTTTTAACTTCAATTTACATTCGTAGAGATTGTATCTTAAATACCAAAACTAATGTAGTCTAATGGATTAGTTTGATTCAAAATCCTTGATCAAAGGGACCCTAGGCATATTGACTACCACATGCTAACTTATTGTAGGTCTGATCATTTAGAGATGATTGGTTATTCATATTCAGATCATGCCGGATGTGTTGACACGAGAAAATCCACATTTGGTTATGTGTTCCTACTAGCTGGGGGACCAATATCATGGAAAAGTGTGAAGCAGTCTGTCATAATTGCATCCACTATGGAAGCTGAATTTGTGGCATGCTTTGAAGCCTTACTCCAAGTAAATTGGTTGCGGAATTTTGTCTCAAGACTTGGAATAGTCGATAGTATTACCAAGCCACTGGGAGTTTATTGTGATAATGACGCAACAATTTTCTTCTCTAAATACGACAAGTATTCAAAAGGTGCTACACATATGGAACTAACATACCTTGTCGTTAAAGAATAAGTTCAGAAACAAAAGATGTCAATCGAGCATACTAGCACCAATATCATGATTGCAGATTCTTTGACTAAAGGATTGTCCCAAAGGCATTTATTGAAAATGTCGAAAGAATGAGGATTGTTAATGTAACCTAATATTTCTATACTTTATGTATTTGACACTTTGAGCTCTTTTATGTATTGTTTTTTAAATTAAAAGATATCCTGTTTGTCATTAATGTATACATAAATATTGACACAATTTTAACAGGATCTAGTCTATTATTAGACATTAATGCGGACCATTATTATTTTTATGTTTATCATAATTTAAGTAGAAAACTAATATTGTGGTACATGAGGAACTATGTCGGATAATTGATATAGAACCGCCGTGACTCATATTAGTATATACTTAATAATGAATTATAAATCGACCAACGAAATTAAAACTTATCATTATGATGTGCACATTATGATTAATTTTAAACCATGAACGTATATTTTGTCACTCGGCCAAGTGGGAGAATGTTAGATATATGTGGCCAATGTGCCATATATATAAATTAGATATTAATTAATTAATTTTTATATCTAATTAATGGTATATAGTTAATAAATATAATAGATAAGTTTTGTAAAAAATATTACTGGTCATTTAAAGAGTTGGTTTTCACCAAACTCCGCACACGTTGATAGACCGTGTGTTTAATCTGTTCTGCAATAACTGCTTTTAGCAGATAAAGATATATATATGGTCCTCTCTCCACCGATTGACGTTATGAATTCTTTCTCAATTTTTTTAATTAAATGATGTTTAAGATATTTATCATATTTTTTGTCTATTTTATTCCTATTACAATCCTAATAAATTTTTTATTTTTTAACTTATCCATAATATTGTGAAAAATAAATATTAAAAAACACGTAAGTATGAAAGAGTGATAGAGATAATCAAGAGTTTTTTTTTTTATGTAAAAAATAATAATACTTATTTAAGAGATTGATTATTTGATACAAATTAGTCAGATTACACAATTTTTAATTATCTTATATGAAGGCAAAACATTATTTATTAATTATGGAAGGGAGTAATAAACATTTAGAACATAAAACTAATTTCGTAGAAAGAGTATCTTAAAATAGTTTGAAAATGATAAGATTCATGTGGTCTAATGAATTTGTTTGGTTCTTAAATCCCTGATCAAGAGTTTGGTTCACCACTGCCCCTACAATTCTATTTTACAATATAAAAAAGGTAAGTAATATTTTGATTATAGAAAACAAATCAAACAAAGTTCTGTCACATGACAAAGGGTGTATATTTTATTAAATGAAAGAAAAGGACATATTGGTCCCTGGCGCTATAATGGGGCACACTGGAGGAGCACCAATTATTGTCGAATACAAGAAAAGGACATTTTGGTCCTCGGTAGTTCAAATGTATTCTGTTGGTTCCACAAGGAGCACACGGATTATTTTATTATTATTACATATTAGCCACTCCCACACTTTTCATCTTCTCATTGGCCAAGAATGACAATGTGCAATTAGTATACTATGCAGAGTCATTTTGGTGGCGAGTGCACGAAACGCTCTCTTAGCATCGTTGAATTGAAGCACTCGCCCAGTTTTTTGAGTTTGGTAGATTCTCGCATTCACTCTCACTTTCGTTGGGTTAACAAATACTAACAATGATGGCACTAACCTCAACTCAACCACGGTTAACTACTACGCGACAAAAAAGTATTTGCAGCTCACTGTTTTTTCTTCTTGGTTTCATCACATGCACCCTGCACCGTTCTCAACTGATTCCTCTCTTAAAGTTTGGTAAGGAAAATAGAAAGACAACAACACATTTCAAGGTTGCGGTGTAATGTTTTTTCAAGATTTGTGAGGGGAAAAATAAAAGAAAAAAAAAAAATTCTTGGCGAATTAATTAGAGCTCAAAGATGGGAATCTGATCTGGGATATTTTTTTAGTGGGAATCTTTGGTGATTTTAAGGCCACTTTCTTGAAAGGTAAGCGCTTATACAGTTATATATTGGCAATTACTTACTAATTTGTAGAAACACTGTGTGAGTGTGTGTGGGTTGCTTTTGTAATGTTCTCATCTTTCTTTTTAATTTAATTTAGTGCTACTTTCTGAAGCCACTCCACTTTGAATAGTTCTTCGGTTTAATTATTGCTTTTGTCACTCAAAACAAAACATTTTTTTTTTTTTTTTTTGTGCTTGAGGAATATTTTTTGTTAATTGGGTTAATTTGATTCCTGCACTAGTATTCGACAAGTGAATTTGATGATCTTGATCTCATCTATAACTATTTCCACTTTGTTGTCGCTTTCATATTATGTAAGTTAATACAACCTTTTTCTTGTTCAGGTGAAAAGAAAAACAGTCTTTGAGTTGAGTCTCTGTTTTTAATTCCCAGAAAAAAGGATTCTACATCTGATGTGATAATAAACTAAAATATCTCTGCTCATTCTCTGTTATCTGTCTTTCTTTGTATAGCCTACACTCTCAAAAAGCAATGGTTTCAAGATCTTACTCAAACCTATTGGATCTCACATCCGCCGGTTCACCTACGTTCACCCGCGGGCCGAAAAAACTCGCCCGTGTCGCAACCGTGTCCGGAGTCTTATCCGAACTCGACGACGAGAATCGAAGCAACGGTGGCTCGGACGCCCCGTCATCAATTTCCCAAGACCGCATGATCATCGTCGGGAACCAACTCCCCCTCCGTGCACATAAAACGGACAAAGGTTGGGATTTCACCTGGGACGACGACTCGCTTCTCTTACAACTAAAAGACGGGCTCGGCGAGGACACGGACGTAATTTACATCGGTTGCCTCAAGGAACAAATCGACGTCGCCGAACAAGACAACGTGTCCCAAACGTTGCTCGACAACTTCAAATGCGTCCCGGCTTTCATCCCACCCGACCTCTTCACTAAATTCTACCACGGCTTTTGCAAGCAGCACTTGTGGCCTTTGTTTCATTACATGCTGCCTTTGTCGCCCGATCTAGGTGGCAGGTTCGACCGGGCCCTGTGGCAAGCTTACGTGTCGGTCAACAAAATATTCGCGGATAAAGTGATGGAAGTGATATCACCCGACGACGACTATGTGTGGGTCCACGATTATCATCTCATGGTACTGCCGACTTTTCTGAGGAAGAGGTTTAACAGGGTGAAGCTCGGGTTTTTCCTACACAGCCCGTTCCCGTCGTCGGAGATATATCGAACATTACCTGTACGGGTCGAGCTTTTACGGGCCCTTTTGAATTCCGACCTTATCGGTTTCCACACGTTTGACTACGCGAGGCATTTTCTATCTTGTTGTAGTAGAATGCTCGGTGTGTCGTATCAATCTAAACGTGGTTATATAGGGCTCGAATATTACGGGCGTACAGTCAGCATTAAGATCCTTCCGGTCGGGATTCATATGGGCCAGCTTCGGGCCGTGCTCGATCTTCCGGAGACGGAGGCTAAGGTTGTGGAGTTACAAAACAAATTCAGCGGTCAGACCGTTTTGCTCGGGGTTGATGACATGGATATTTTCAAAGGCATAACATTGAAGCTTCTGGCGTTTGAGCAGCTGCTGACTCACCATCCTGACAAAATAGGCAAGGTCGTTCTGGTTCAGATTGCAAACCCGGCCCGTGGCCGGGGTAAGGACGTGGAGGAGATAAAGTCGGAGACTTACGCGACCGTTGCGAGAATTAACGATGCGTTCCGAAAACCGGGTTACGAGCCTGTGATCCTGATCGACACCTCGCTTCATTTCTTCGAGCGTATCGCGTACTATGTGATCTCGGAGTGTTGCCTCGTCACCGCGGTGAGGGATGGGATGAATTTGATACCTTACGAGTACGTGGTGTGTAGACAAGGGACGAGCATGTTGGTGGTCTCTGAGTTCATCGGTTGCTCACCGTCACTCAGCGGCGCGATTAGGGTTAATCCCTGGAACACCGATGCGGTTTCCGAAGCTATGGATTATGCTCTGATGATCCCTGAGGATGAGAAACAAATGCGGCACGATAAGCATTATAAGTACGTGAGCAGTCACGACGTTGCTTATTGGGCTCATAGCTTTTTGGTGGATCTTGAACGGTCGTGTAGGGACCACGTCAGGAGGAGGTGCTGGGGGATTGGGTTTGGGTTAGGGTTTCGGGTTATTGCGTTGGATCCGAGTTTCCGGAAGCTTTCGGTTGAGCACATTGGGTCGGCATATAGGAGGACGAAGAACCGCGCTATTCTGTTGGACTATGACGGGACGCTGACATCACAGAGCGCTGCAGATACGAGTCCGAATGCGGAGGCTATTGAGATATTGAATAAACTGTGCAGGGATCCGAAGAATGTGGTTTTTGTTGTGAGTGGGATAAATAAAGAGATTTTGACACGGTGGTTTAGTTCATGTGAGAATATGGCTATTGGAGCAGAGCATGGGTATTTTGTGAGGTGAGATAATTCTTACATTTGATTGGTATCAATTTACCTATAGATAAATTGTCGATACTTGTTAAGAAAATTACAAATTGTAGGTAAAACTATTGTCGGTAAATATTTACCAACAAAATCTAAAATAGTTAGCAAATACCTACAGCTGTGGTGATTTGTCCGTAATTGGTCGGTATAATTTGAGGGATTTTTTTTTTCTTTTTTTCTGTCGGCAGTTGTAAAATTTAGAGTTAAAACGATTTTTGTCGGTAAAACTGTAATTTCTTTTTTTATCCATTAAGTTGCTTTGTAAACTTATCAAGTCTGCTATTATAATATTTTGTTTTTTCTAGGCCACAAAATAGTGCAGAGTGGGAAACTTGTGTCGCTGTTCAAGATTTCTACTGGAAACAGATTGTCGAGCCAGTGATGCAGTTATATACAGAAACAACTGATGGTTCATTCATAGAAACAAAAGAGAGCGCACTTGTTTGGAACTACCAACTCTCAGATCCAGATTTCGGTTCGTGTCAGGCTAAGGAGCTGCTCGATCATCTCGAAAGCGTTCTAGCAAACGAACCCGTTTCAGTCAAGAGTGGCCAACACATTGTTGAAGTAAAACCTCAGGTTAGCATCATCTAGCTAGATTCATGTTTGTCTTATTTATGTTGAATGTTGACTAGTCTTGACTTGACAGTTCATTCTTTCAATTTTATTTGGTGGGTCCATTTACTAGGGGGTCAACAAAGGCCTCGTGGCCCGAAGGCTTCTAGCTATGATGCGACAAAAGGGAGTGATGCTTCCTGATTTTGTTCTCTGCATAGGGGACGACCGGTCTGACGAGGATATGTTTGAGGTGATAATGAGCGCCAAGGATGACGGGTGTCTATCTCCGGTGGCCGAAGTGTTTGCTTGCACGGTCGGACAGAAGCCCAGCAAGGCCAAGTACTACTTGGAGGATACTTGGGAGATACTGAGAATGTTTCAGGGCCTAGCTGATGACTCTGAGAAGTCGGCTGCTAAGAATATTTCGTTTTCTCCGCATGAGCGGGCCGCCGTCGTCATTAATAAAGTATAATACAGATATCCCTTTAACATTTTCATAGAATTTCCTGTTAGTTGTCAGCTAGAGCTGCACTTGGGATTATGCGTAGCCTTTGTTATCTCGTTTTGAGTATGCATTTGAGTGGATTGACTTACTGAAGCAAATGTCAAGTCACTGTTCTCTATCGATATAGAGATTAATGTATGATGGGAAGTTAAAAAAAAAACAAAAAAAAAAACCTTTCAGTTATATACTTGTCATTTGCATACTCAACCTTTTGCACTCTAGGAAACCTATGTTTATTTATTTATTTTTATGTAGATAGAGTGTCATTTTTCTCTTTGGAAGTATACACCAACCATAGGCAGGTTGTATGTCTGCATTTAATTTGGACTTTATGTATCATTTTTCTTGAAGTGTATATTCCTTCCACAAAGCATTACATGTTGTCCAGCTGCTTTTCTGAAAATGTTTGTGTTAGCAAAATGCATTCCTATTCAAAATTTAGAATTTTCATGTCCTTTACAGGATAAAAACAACATGGCCTTTATGCATGAGAACAATGGGTTTCTTAGTGGGCCTAGAACTCTGTATACAAATAGTTCAAGATCTGAAACCTCATTCCCACCCATTCAACCTCAGTATTTATATTGAAATTGAACAATTCATCATCGAAATCAGATATATCACAATCACTATCAACAAGATTTTTAGAGAATTAAGAATCAGACCTTACATTCCGTGTGTCGTCACTATCTTCATGTTAAGAATAAAGTTCACTGTCACTCACATTTTCATCTTGGTTATCTTTACTACCATCTGCAGTCTCATTATCTGCATGCCCACCAGCAAAAGGCAGAGGTTCATCTACTATTGGAAAGTCTTGTGATTGCCTACTACAATATTATGCATCATCAATCAACTTTTCATGTTCAAGAAACCCCCTATCATCCTATTCTCATCAAGGAAGTTTTCCACAAAATGAAGTTCTAAATCACTTTCTAAGACCAGAATAATAGAATCTTAGTTAATGCTTTAAATTAGTCTTAACTCAAGTAGTGAGAGTTCAGCTGAACGACAGTAGTCTATATAATCCACATTAGGATCAACATAAGGGTACTCCAAAATCCACAAAGAAACCAGAATAATAGAATCCATAGTGAATAGATCAACATGGCTACCTGTTGGACAGCCAAAAGTAAAAAAGGACCAACAATTAATACATGTATAAACAATATAAAACCCCCTAAAATTTCAAAAGAAACCCTAAAATATCAATGTTATACACAAAAATACAATAATGTGGGGGACCATTTTTAATATCAAAGGAAAGAGACATATATTTAAGTGGGACCATTTTCATTGTCATGTAGTAAATATATTGGAAAGTAAGAAGATTGATTGTTATTTTTTATTACACTATGTATTCCTATTTATACTAGTTGATAGGAATATGAAAAGACATGACTCTTGAACTATAACATAAATCTTGAACTAAAAGACATGACTTTTCAAACAAAATGACATGACTTTTGGATCAAATGTATTTAATTAATTTGGTTTACACAAACATAACCTCCCGTAAACCAAATTTGCTTCATACTCCCAAAGCTTCAATATTACTCGAGAAAACATGCATTCCAAGTGGTTTTGTAAATATATCGACCAATTGCTCGTCACTTCGTCAATAATTGAGATTTAATTCTCCTTCATTTATTTCTTCATTCACAACCTCTATCCATTATCATTTTTCTCAATGGATTTGATTTTTTCCATCCATAGCTTCTATCCATTTGAGGCTTCTTCATATGAAACCGGATCTTCTCCCGCAAAAAATGCAAAATACACATAATTGCTAGCATTCATCATCCACTAGACTTCTCATTTTCCTTGTTATTGACTCTGGGGAATTTTGACAAAGCTCAGCAACTTCGTCATTTTCAGATTGCAAAGGTTGAACTTCATCGCCTTCAATCTCAAGAACTGACTGATTTGATATCCCAGAAGAATCTGAAAAATCATAACACGCCTTTTCGTCAAAGCGCACATCTCTACTGATCACGACTTTCTTTGACCTCGGATTGTAAAGCTTGAATGCTTTAGTTTTCTGACTATAACCGATGAAATGCATTTTTCCGATTGGTCATCAAGCTTCGATCACAATGCATTTGGAACATGTGAGTATGCAAGACAGTCAAATGTTCTTAGATGACTAACATTCGATTTCTTGCCATATAAAACTACGTTTGGAGTTGAATTCTCCAAATTCTTTATTGATGACATGTTTATCAAATAAACAACACGAGACACAGTTTCAGCCCTAAACTCCAGCAGTACATTTTTCTTTCTCAACATGCATCGAACCATATTCATTATTGTTCGATTTTTGCACTCCGCGACACCATTTTGCTGCGGTGTATAACGAGCAGTCAATTCATGCCCGATCCTATGATTTTTGCAGAAATCTTCAAATAAAGAAGATACATATTTTCCTCTACGATCGCTTCTCAAGTTCGTTATTTGAAAGTCATATGATTTCTCAACTTGGATCTCGAACTCTTAGAAACATGGAAGAGCTTGGGATTTTTCTTTGACAATAAAGACCCAATTTTTTCTTGTAAAATTATCGACGAACAACAAGAAATATTTACCTCCTTCAAGCGATTCTTGCATAAGACCACAAATATCAGTGTGCACTATCTCTAAAGGTGATTGCGACTGCCACTTTGATTTAGATGGAAAAGATTCGCGATGTTGTTTTCCCAATTGACATTCTTCACACACTTCATCGATCACATCGATTTTGGGCAGACCTTGAACCATGTAAATTTTGGACAACTCTTTTAAACTTCGATAATATAGGTGCCCGAATCTTTCATGCCACAATTTAGAAACTTGGTCTTCAGAAGTGAAATAACAATTGAAATTCACGATATCAAGTTTGATCGGGAACAAATTATTCGATCCCAATCTGATATTTGCAACATGATGATCTTTATTTTTCATGATGCACATATCTCCTACAAAGCAAATATTAAAGCCTTTCCTCAATAAATGGTCGACGCTTAGTAAATTACTATGCAATCCATGGACATAGTATACCTCCAACATTTTTCCAATTTTGCCGTCTTCGTTTTGAAAGATATATCTCCAACACCTTGAATTTTGTATGATTTGGCTTCTACAATCGTCACTTGACCATGATTCGCTTTATCAAGTGTTAACAAATCTTTGTTTCCAGTCATATGTCTACTTGCACCACTATCCAAGTACCAAATATTTTTGACATTGCCATCAAAAGCAATCAATAAAGTTTCAGAGGTTTCAACTTCATTTTGATGTAGAAACCCTGTCTCGCGTTTTTTCTCCGAATACTTTTCCCAACAATTATATAATTTGTGACCAAGTTTACGACAATGATCACACTAAATATAGGGTTTCCTACCTTTGTAGGTACCTCGGCCTCCGCCTCTTTGATTATTGTGGAAAGATTGTCACTTTCATTTTGAGACTCATCTTTTTCCTTGCATTTGCTGATCGTAGTATGTCTACAATTTCCTTGATTACGACCTCTTCCTTGACCATGATAAAATACACGGCCTCCCATAGAAGAGAATTGAGATTTTAAATCTTGATCTTGTGTGGAGTTATTTATAGAATTTTGTTGAATAATTCTAACCTCGTTAACCTCCAATCTTCCTTGTAAGCCTTCTATGTACATTGAGGAAATATCTTGTGACTCCTCGATAGCCACAACAACGTGATCGAACTTACTTGGCATGCTTCGTAAAATTTTCTCAACAACTCTTTGAACTTCTAGGATTTCGCCATTTGAAGCCATTTGATTAGACACATAAGTCACTCGGGTAAAATATTCCGATATCTTCTCATTGTCACGCATCTCCAACTTCTCGAATTCCGCTCGTAGAGATTGTAGACGAACTTTCTTCACTTGATCTTGGCCAGAATAGGTTGTCTCCAACACTTTCCATGCATCTTGAGCACTTGAAACTTTTGATATTCTTTCATAAACAGGAATTTTAAGTGCTTGATAAATTTGAAAAAGTGCTTTTCGATCCTTTTTTTTGTGCTCTTCAGATATCTATTTGAGTAACAATTAGTGCGGAGTCATCATTAGGTGCTCTTACACCTTCTTCGATGACGTTCCATAAATCTTGAGATTCAAGACATAATCTCATAAGATTACTCCAATAATCGAATTTCTCATCATTGAAGCGATGGATAAGAGAAGAAAGTTGGTTGAACATTCTCTCTCTCTCTTTTTTTTTTTCTTCTCACTTTTTTTTAAACTTGGCTCCGATGCCAGTTTGTAATAAATATATTGGAAAGCAAGAAGATTGATTGTTATTTTTCATTACATTATTTTTTCTATTCATAATAGTTGATAGGAATATGAAAGACATGACTCATGAACTGTAAGACATAACTCTTAAACTAAAAGACACGACTCTTCAACCAAATGACATGACTTTTTGACTAAATTTATTTAATTAATTTAGTTTACAGCAACATGTCAAACCCTGGACTTATCACACAAATAAATGCAGTAAATCCGTACAATTTATAAACATGAAAAAAGTTATGGAATATTCGGTGATTGAAATTCCCACATCAATTAAACAAATAATAAAATTAATTAAAAGAAAAAATGGCTTATCATTATCTGGACATGCTCTTCCCGGCGGGGCATTCGAGTGTGGAACTCCATATGAATCTACACTGCCCCGTCTCATATAAACATTGCATTCATGTATTTATTTCATATTGAATTACATACTACATCTAATATAATTTATGACTAATCGTTAACAAATATTTTTTTTTCTTGAGTAATCGTTTAATTCAAACTACTAATCGCTAAAATGTTCTTGAATATTATGTGTATAAACCCATATTATATTTAATGTTTCAGTGGCAGTATGAAATTTAATATGAATTCATGTTTCCATGTCTCCTTAGCCACATTTAATATTAATTACAGACTACTAATTCAGTTGTAGTATGGAATTCCGTATGAATCCATACTATCTCGTCTCATTTAGACATTGTATATTAATTTATATTGAATTATATACTTACATTTAGCTCTAAAAGAGATCTTTAATTTAAGGATATCACCTCAGTTACCTATTTTGCAATATTATGAGTCTACTCTTACCATGCATAAGAAAATTCCATTATATATTAGATTATAAAGTAACTAACAATTTAGATGATAATATATAGTTTAAAAGAATTAATATGAATTAAATAAGAATAAAAGATTTGAACGAATTATAAAATTTTATTTCTTTAAAATTTATCAAATGAAGATTTTCCCTAAATAAAAAATTCCCTATTAGAAATGCCATTTAAGGGAATTAATAATTAAGAGAGTTTGTTCAAACGAAATTAATAGATGAACATTTACCTTACGAGTGGTTCAACATGGGTTGTAATTTATTATATATACAAGAGTTGGTCACAGTTTATTAATATTTCACTGCAGTGGAAAACATTGTTTGGATTTCTTTAAATTCGAAGATTAATTGGGATTTTTCATGCTAGATCTAACAGAAATATGTTTTAAATTCGGTTGGATTAAGCAGCTGAACCAACCGATGTTCACCCTTAATGAATGATACTAGTGTAACAACCCGCGTATTACGCGGGCATATCAGAAAAACGCATAATAATATAAAACTACTTTAATATTTGAAAATTATAAATGTTAAAATATGAGATTTTTGTTGATTTCGATTTTATAACAAACATCAACAACTAAGAAACATTTAAAAAATCATTATCGTATACGAAATTAAACCAAACAATCAGAACTGTTTCTCTTTTGGTAGATTTGGAACAATAGTTAAATATATAAAATAAAATATTCAACTAACAAATATTTACACCACAAATGTTGTTTAGATTTATTACTTAAAAAATATTGATGGGTCATTTCTAATTATTTTATAAAGGCAATACATTTACATATATGTTAATATTGTAAATTCTTATAAAATAGAATATATATATATATATATATATGGTTAGGTTCAAATGAGAACCCGTCATTATATGTGAACCTAGGGACTCATCTTGACCATTAGATTGGATAATCTTGATGGTTGAGATCATAACATGTCAGCATGGTAATAATGTAAAAAAATGCATTAATTAATTAAAAAGGGTATTTTGGACATATATCAACGTTTACAAAGAGCATTACATTGTTCTTTAGAAAGTACAATAGATTAAGAAAAAAAACACTACAATTGTATACAAAAAATATCGCGAATTTCGTCTATAAACTGCAAATTCAAAATTTTTAAATAAAACTCAAATCTTCAACAAACCATAACTTTTTCAATTTTTATTCGTTTTGAATGAAATATATACCAAATTAATCACATTCTCAAGACCTACAATTTAAGATACATATTTCATGTTTTAAGACGTAAAAATAATATAATTAAATTAAAAAAACTGGATAGTAAAAGCATCGCACATGACTGATTTTAGCACTACAATACTGTATAAAAAGCACAATGAATCTGGACATAATTGCACTGTGCAATATTTGGAGTGCTTTTTCTTGTATTGTTGTGGTGCTTTTGAACTACATTAAACACTGCTTTTTTTTGAATGAAAAAAAAATCGACCAACATCGCCGTCGAGTTTCACCATCGCAGCCATCCGAATCAACCCCGACAATCCAAATCGCCACCACCCAACGACCCTACTTCCGCCGTTCGCCGAGCTCGATCTGCGGCCACCACCCAGTGACCCTACTTGTTGCCGTTCGCCCGACATCCACAACAACTGCCGAGTCAGGCCAAACCATTCCTAAACAGTCGCGGCCCGATCGAGACCCGAAACCCACATCATCCATCGCCACCCCCAACCAAATTGGAAACCCACAAGAACCACCCGGATCGCCACTCCCAACTTTCAGCCGACGGAGAAGCAAACCCCCACGATGAACCATCCACTGCCGTTGTGGCTTCACCACCGCCTACCGAACGCCGCCGCCCGATTTTGACCCAGTCCGTTGCCGCCGTTGTTTTCAGAGGAGGCGGAGCGGCGCCTGCACCTTCTGACCACCACCTCGCCGAGGGTGTACTTCAGCGCAGCCGTTTCCTCGCCTCCGCCGCTGCCAAACGCCGCCACCGCCTCGCTAGTTCACTAGGCCTCTGCCGTCGTCGAGTCAGGTGGCTCTTCCGGCGAATATGGGCAGTGCGTCGAAGGCGACGACTTCAATTGGAGCATCTCCACGTCGCCGCAGCCATTCAATCGGCGGGCAACAGCACTCGTCGCGTCGCCGATTTCTGAAATTGGTGAAACCTGGTGCAATACCGCACTTCCAGCAGTCAGGCGAAACCTGGTGCAACGCCAATTTCTGGAGAGAGGGCCGCGGCGGCTGAGCTTGGCGGAGATAGCTTGGCGGCTGAGATTTGGATAAGGGAACGGGTTTGGGGAAGAGAACGATTTCTGGAGATAGGGTTTGAGCTTGACGGGGGGATTAAATTTGATTCAGGGTATTTATGTAAAATTACATAAACACCCTTTCCTACCATATAATTAATTTAATGAAATTAAAAAAATAGAAAAAATCTGGTCCACACACATTATTAGATCAAGGCCAGAATTAGTCCCTAGGTTCACATATAATGACGAGGTTCTCATTTGAACCCAATCCTATATATGTATATATATATATATACACACACACACACACACACACACTAATAATCGAAGAAAATAAGTATGAAAATTTATTTTAATGAAATTAAGAAAAGACTCTTAATTGGAATAATAACCACTCTAAAATCAAGCAAGATATATATGGTATATTTATCGAGTACAAATATATTGAAATATCTCAATATTAGATAAAGTAATTTGGAAAACTAAAAACACTACAATTAATTATAATAGATTAATAATAATTTATTAACTAACTGATTAATATAATTTTCCTTAATTTTTCTAAATTATATTTAGATAATTCCAATTACCGATTCAAGAATATTTATTTTAAAATCTTAAACGTCAAAAAGATTCAAGAACAGAATTTAGTGATTAAACATTTTAAATTATATAGTTAAGGTACATACATACGTACTAAGAATAACTTATATTTAAGGTAGAATGAACTATATTTGGTGCGGATAAATGGACAATAAATATAGTTAATACAATGATTAATCTCGTAATAACTGATTAATTAAATTACTATTAATAATAACTGATTAATGTAATATTTTTAGTCAATAAAAAGAGTAATCTAAAATAAATGAATAATTAATATCATTCTATTTTCTATAATTTAAATTAATTAAAAAGTTTTGATTTATCATTCCACTTCAATTAACCGTGAAATCTTTGCCTAAATTTTTATTTAGAACAATTACAATTACGTGTGTTTAATTTTGATCATTTGAAATTTCAGAAAGCTTAAGTATTTCAAAATAAATAGAAATATGACAAATAAAATAAGAATATTTGTATTTATATATTGTGAGATGTTATAATTTATAAGTATATACTGCTTCTTTTGGCAAACCAATTAGGTAACAAATCAATTATCGATTCTTGTGCTGGATTGTGGTGCATAATAATAATTTTGGACATGTTATATTGACTGCAACTAAAAGGGCAGATATCAGATCTCTGGAAATCTGTGTAAATGAAAAAAAAAATGATATGTGAAAAATATATTCACAATTTAATCAGAGATTAGAAATATTAGATATGAAAAAAATAATAATTAAACACGAATTAGAATAGCAGATCTGGTAAACGATTCAATCTGGGATTTTGATTTTTTTACTATGAATTAACTGATATTAAAAACCAGCCATCGATTTTATTTAAGATAAAAAAAGGTACAGGATGAAATGAGAATAGAATGAAACAGACGATGAGTGAGATTAGTTAAGGGACAAAATATTCATGAAGCATGAGGAAGGGGAAAAAAGTTTAGCGAACAGACGATGAGTGCGATTTTTTTGTGAACAGACAATAGACAACAAAGGAAAAAAGTTCTTATTTATACCGAGCTAAAAAAATCCCACTTTGGTAATTAAAAACACGAACCATTAGAAGCTGCCAACTCATAAATCGAACATACTATAAGATGACACATGTCATCCGGACCTACGGCTGAGTGATTGGGGGTTTTCATGCTAGATCTAACAGAAATATGTTTTAAATTCAGTTGGATTAAGCAGCTGAACCAACCGATGTTCACCCTTAATGAATGATATCATCTATTCGAAAGGCTGCTTACCACGACTAAATTTTGTAGGGGCCATTGGGTGTTGTTGGCTATTAATCTCAAAATCGAGACAATATTTTATTTAGATCCTGCACATAGTGATCACGCTTTTCATTGAGACATTGCGGATGTGTTCAACACGTAAGTGTGTGTGTGTAGTTGACAGTATGGTTTTTATGATTTAGATTTTTAAATTAGTATACAGTTTGATTGTATTTTCCAGTGCAATAAGAGTTTTTCGGGCTCAAGTAGGAATGGTGGTAACCAAGAATAAATCAAATAATATAAAGTGGAAGGAAATCAAGGTAATTTATTGTGTTATATGTGTGATAAATAATTCTTCATGCAAACAAATATTTTTAATGTGTGTTTTTGTTTTTATTAGTGCCCCGGACAAACTAATGGTGTTGGATTGTAGTTACTATGTCTTGAGATTCATGAAAGACATAATTACTTGTAATCAAATGACAATCCCAACACGAGGTGTGTGATTTTGGTCTTAAAATTAATTTATTAATTCTAGGTTACAAACTCAGCATTTACTTCATAATTAAATATTATTATATTTTGTAGTACTTTACTGGGTACAAGTTCTTTAGTTATTCAGATGAGCAAGTCGACGAAGTTCGGGAAGAATGGTCTCGCTATGTATTCGAACATTTGTGTAAGAAATGAAGCTACTTAATTTGAAACTATATATTCATCGACATTCATTGACCTTGTTTTGATGGTATATGTGTATGGGTAAATTTTTATTTATGTTTTTGTACACTCTCTTCCTGGAAAATAAATGGTAACAGAGCATGAAACAAAGAGATGGTTTTGCTAAGAAACCATCCTCTTGTTCCATAAGATGGAACCATATGCCCGCTTGGCACACACATGGAAAAAATTTGAGGGTTCAAGTAGATTAAAAAATAAGCGGTCAAAATCAAGTCTCTTTTCTCTCATTCCTCTTGCATTCTCTCTCTGCTTTTTGCACAGATTTAGAATCCTTCTTGCTCTCTCTCGGCTTTTTCCACAGAATTTGTAGATTGCACATCGTCGACGACCAACTCATTCACAGAAAGTCGATGAACATAAACACCAGATGATGACTTGCTGACAATTCTCACCTTAGTGTTTTGTAGGGTCAGTTTTCAACCTAGGGTTTTGGTTGTTCAATTTTTAAGAAACCCACTGCTGGTTCGAGGTTCGATTTCCATGCCGAAGGTGTCACACTTACAGAGTACATGCTGATTGGAGGTAGATTTTTGGAATGTTAACAATGAATTTTCTTAAACCTTTTTTAAAGTTTAGGACGATTTGAACCAGAAACCAAATTGAGGTATAAATTAATGTATCTGGTGGTGTTGGAACTTGTTTGTACTGGTTCGTTTATTTTAATATGCTGGGACCCCTAATTCTTTGCCATGTTTTTACGCCACGTGGGTGGCTGGTTTTTTTAGCAAAACCGTTTAAACTGAATGGATTGAAGTAATAGAGCGTGAAGCAGAATATATGTAGGCGCATAATATATATTTAGACTGATTGGAAAATCTATGAGATTCAAGATTGATAAGCATAAAATTTGGAAAGCTCTAGAGGAATAATTTGATTAGTGGAATATGTTTTGGTCCAACATTTGATCTAATTCTCGTTTCACTTATTTTCAGAAGTGATATAAATGTGTGTGTGCATATATGCTTTTGCCTGTTGAGAACTTGACATAATCTTCGAGGTCTTCGTATTTGGTGCCTAGAGTTTAGATTTTTTGGTGTCTCATTTCACAGTTATTCTTCTATACTGAAGTGAGAGAAAGATACCAGAGAGAAAAGGAAAGAGGGTCGGAGAACACGACTGAGATATTGGTCTTGGTCAAGTTCAATGTACTAGACTTCGATCTTAGATTGTGTTGTAAAACATGCCACTTTTTTATTTTGTTTGTATTCCTATTTACTTCCATATTTGTGATTTTGTGTCCATCACTTAGGAAGAAACATTATGCATCATATTAATATACCCCAGGTCTATTGTGTATATGAAGTTCATTACAATTATTCTTGCATTTGTATTGCCCTATTCGTGCTCGATTTTGTTTGTCCTCTTTTGATGTCTTTATATTCTAATGATTAGTAAGATCTATATAGCATGTTTTTCCCCTTAAATGAGGTTATGGGGTGGGGAGCCAATGAACACTAAGAAATTTGAGATCAATCGGGTTTCGACTTTGGTTATCACGATCAACTCTTGTCGGACATTTTCTCAGTTACTTTTGCCTGTTTTGTGTACTTATCTGATCTTCATCACTTACGTCATTGATATAAAAATGAATGGGCCTCAAACTGAATTATATTATTGGCTTGGTTGATTTTAGTTGATATAGTTTTCATTTTTTCTTGATGCTGGAATTGGCTTACTTATATGCCGTAACCTCTAAATTTCCACTTATTAATTTTTATTTTCTTGCAGTTGTATGAAGGGACTAAGTCTGCGATATTACGATGAGCATGAATGGTATAATATTCATTTCTCGCATGTTATGTTTTATATTTACTTAGCCATGTTTTGTGGCTACTCTTTCTGATTGTAACCATCAATTTTCTTATATAGGTTGTATCAAGTAGTGATAGATACGAGGATAATTACCCCAGAAATAGTCCGAGAACCGATGTTAGAATTTGATATTCATGTTGATGTTATGGCATAGATACTTATAATACTCTATAAGTTAAATTGTTTTGGATTCTTCATGACGATTTGGGAGTATGTGACAACTCGTACTACGTCCATTTAGTGGATTATTTGCAGTACATGAATTGTTGAGTTTTTGTTTATATGATTGGTTTTAGATGAACATAGGTTTACTGCAGGCTGTGTGGTGTTCTGGTGCAGAGTAGAAATTGGAAAAGCATATACACACACACACACACACACACACACACACACACACACACACACACACACACACACACACACACACACACACACAGCGCTTATTTAATTAAGTGTTGTAAGAAAATCAAACTCAGATAGTGCTTTTATTGTGTATGCGCATATGCGCTATAAGAAAATAAATATTAGATAGCACGTATATGCGTACGCGCTATAAGAAAATAAACAATCGATAGCGCTTCTTTGTGTAAGTGCTATAACAAAAGAGTATTCAAATAGCGCTTATGATCACTACTATGCAAAAGAAATGCTAGATAGCGCTTATTTTAGAAAGTGCTATACAATATTAATGTTCAATAACATTTTTAACCGTGGGGCCATTATAGCAGGTGATTATACAATAGCGTGTTACACTGAAGCGCTATCAGAGTCGAATATTAGATAGCACCTTTTGAAGTGCTATCACAAGTAGATACTCAGATAGCGCAAGAATAGATAGAGCTTAAAAGCGCTATCTAAGTAAGAAAATAAGCATTATCTGAATGCTTTTTTGGCGTAGTGCCAAGCATTAAATAATTTGTGGTCCACTACCTTTAAAGATTTAATTTTCATAAAACAATGAATATTATTCATATGTCGGACATTTCCTATCTACTTAGGAAATTCCTCACCCTCTTTACCTTCCAAATGTCCAACCTTGGTCATTGACTTTTCACTCACCCGAATATAGATTTGTAAAAGTAAATATATCACGATTATCTACTCGAAATGTATATTAAGAATTTGACGTTCATTTTCAAAACAAACATCCCATCTACATTTGGAATATTTGGTCGAATCTACCATATATAACTTTACCAAATTCATTTTTTTCACCAAAACACCCACTGTTAAACGAACTCCAATAATTGAAAGGATGTGTTCTCAACCCATACTCTGTTCAATTTATTAATTATTATAATTTTTAATTAATATTATATTTTAATATTTAGATTATATTCGTTAATAATTATATTACATACTTATAAAAATTCAAAAATGTCACATTTTCAACCCATCCATAATCTATATTAATTAGTTATTATTAACTCATTTTGTATTTTTATGTTTAGATTAATTTTGTTGATAATTATAGTTACATACTTTGAAAAATTAAAAAAGGTGTCATACTCTCAAGCATTCTCGCATTGTGCCATTGTCTAATAAATATTAATTAATTATTATTATATAATTTTATCTTTTATATTTAGATTGAATTTATTACTAATATTTAGTTACATACTCCAATTATTGCAAATATATTATAATTTACCTATACAAAATACTTAAATCTTCAGTTTTAACTTTTATTATAAATACAATTTTTTTTAATTATTTTCATAAATACATTTTTTTAATTAAAATCATTTCATATGTAATTTGTCTTTTAATTAAATTAATTAATTTAGATTTTTTTCTACCAATTATATATGACTTATTTATATTTTTATATTAGGAATATAAAGACAATTATCGAATTAGACAAATTATAATAAAAGAAAACTATTAAGTTAGGTTAAATATAATAAAAATAAAATATTAAATTAGGCAAGATACAATAAAATAAAAATATTAAATTAGGTATATATTAGGCTCGGTTGACACATAAGCAACCGAAGTACCAAAATTTTTTATTATCCAAGCGAATCATACGAAGCATATACATAGAATATGAGGATTTTTGAATTAATATATACTTGTTTAATACCCGTGTATTACACGGGACGTATCAAAAGATAAATATAAATAATATTTATGATAATTACTGAATTTTAAATCTAAAATAAAAAATTTAAATAATGTATCCTCGACCCATGCCTTGTACATGTCCAATCTATTTATTAATTATTATAAATATTAAATAATTTTGTATTGGATGTTTAAATTAAATTCATTAATTATCTTAGTTACCTACTTACAAAAATTTAAAAGGTGTCACATATAAACTCGTGTCTAGTATCTATTTTGTTAATTATTATTATTAAATCATTTTAGATATTATGTTTAGAATAAATTCGTTAATAATTATCAGTAACATACTTTGAGATATTTAAAGATGTCATACTCTCAACTCGTGTCGCATTGTATAGGTTTCTAATCAATGTTTATTAAATATTAGTATATAATTTAATATTTTTATGTTTAGATTTAATATATTACTAATATTTAATTATATACTTAGATTATTGTAAATAACTCATATTTTACCTATATAGAATATTTAAAACTTCAAAATTAAAATTATTTTAAATTCTATTATCAATAAAACATATTTAATTATTTTCATAATAAAGTTTTTTAATTAAAATTATTTCATATKTAGTTTGTCTTTTAATTAAAATAACTAATTTAGATTTTATCTATTACTTATATATGACTTATTTTTATAGTAGGAGAATCAAAGAAAATTATTGAATAAGGAAAAATATAATAAAAGAATTAAATTAGGTAATATTAGGCTTGGATGACACATGAGCAAAAGAAAGCACCAGAATTTTTTATTTGTTAAACGAAGCATACGAAGTAGACACATAGGTTAGGAGGATTTTGCATTAATATATAGGGGTGATATATATACATTCATACATACATACATACATACATATAAAGAGAGAGAGAGAGAGAGAGAGAGAGAGAGAGAAGTCTATGATTTCTCTTGTTTCCTTAAATTATATATATTTAAAATATATTATATTTATTTCTTTCCTTAGAGTAGATTTATTTTTATAGGTAGTAAATATTATTAGAACTCTAGAAGCTTGATCTTATTTTCTAACTAATGATATTTACTTACTTTATTTTGTATATATCTTTTTTTTTTCTTATTATGTAGGTCTCTTATACAACCAAGRTATGCCTATATAAATTTGAGGAATTGCTCACAATCGGATTCATGTTTTCAGAGAGATTAACCGAAGAAAAATTGACTGAGAGAATTTTTTTTCTTGCTACAGTTTTTTATAAATATAATATATAAAATTAATATCCATTGGCTTTGACATATTACACAAATTTTGAATAGTGATACATATATATTTTTATTTATTTAATGTAATTGTGCTTCAAAAAGAAATTTACCACTATTTTTTAAGGTAAACCTTAACTTCTGAAATAACAGTTTAATACAATAAAGGTAAATGTTTATAGATGATTATTAATATTTATTATTCAATATTTATTTAACATTTTCTTTGAATTACATGTTACTTATACAATAATAGATAATATTATTTCTACGTAATAAAATTTTGAATATTGTAACAGAAAATACTCCCAAACAAAAAGTGGGAAGACCATATTTGAAGTCTGTTTTTGAAAAGGGTAAGTTTTGAAAGATTCATATTTTGCTAAAATATTATATTTTGAATTGATGATTAATTGAYTTAACTAATATTTCTTTTTGTTTGTAAATATATTTGTGATATTAAAAAGGATCCATATCATCCACTCCAATTAGCAGTGGAATAATAACTGAAACARTTCAGAAAGAAGCGACTGCATCACTTAGTAAGTTTCACGTAAACGGTACACCAAGAAACCTAAGATTCCAGATGATGGTAATTCATTCAAAACTTTTTAATTTCTGACTATACAATAAGATACTTTATTTAATTAAAATATAATTTTTAGTTACACACACACACATATAATTATAACTTTTATTAATCCAATGACACCTTCATTTCTCTAAATTTATTATCAAACAGTTTATTGWGATATTGGTGATCCTACTTTCATATGTGGACATTGTTAAGCATAGTATGGAGAGAGATTGAARCCAAGTGTTGARACTACGAAATCGRAGTACTCTACTTGTTGTGACAAGGCGAAGATCGTGTTGCCTCCTTTGAAGAAGCCACCACAAATTTTGTATGATCTAATTTTTGGTTTTAGTGATAAAAGTAGACATTTCTTAGAGAATATTCGATCATACAACAACATGTTTTCTTTTACTTCGATGGGTGGAAAAATTAATTCCAGTATGAACACGGGAAATTCGCCACCGATATTCCGTATGCACGGTCAAAACTATCATCTAATAGGTAGTTTGCTGCCAGAAGAAKGATCTACACCGAAGTTTGCACAACTTTATATATACGATACTGCAAATGAAGTTCGAAACCGAATCAATTCGGTTTCGTATGATTTTTAATTTCAAATATTATCATTGGTTATTCAAGTTAATAAATTATTTATTTACAGTTTTTGTGTTTTATAATTTACATTTATGCAGAAAAGGCAATGAAAATAATTCCCTACATACCGAAATTGTTGTTGAACTCAAAAATCCATGTTAGATAGGTCAAATAATTTGGTTAAATCATTTAGAAACTTCAAGGACAAGTTTCCCAAAGATGGTGTGGTAGAAATGAAATTACGCCTTATTGGTAGAAGAGGCACTGATGCAAGAACGCACAATCTACCCGAAGTCGATGAACTTGCCATCTTAGTTGTTGGTGATTTTGAAAAGCATATGGGTGACAGGGATATTAATTTAGAAAAGAAATCTGGCAAATTGAAACGTATCAATGAGTTACATCCGTCTTACCTTGCTCTACAGTATCCATTAATATTTCTTTACGGTGAAGATAATTATAGGCAAGATATACCTTTTGCTGATCATCGGAAACTGATAGGAAATGGGAGAAATTATGTGAGCCAGAGGGAGTTCTTCTCGCACCGATTGCATGAAAGGTTGTCCGAGTCACCTACTATCCTCTCTTGCAAAAGGCTTACACAACAGTTCATAGTCGATGGATATACCATGATTGAATCTGCGAGATTATGGTATGTTAGAACACATCAAGAAGACTTGTGGAGTGAGATGTATAATGGAATTGCTGATGCATTAGTACGCGGTGAAATGAATGGTTGCAGCGTGGGTAACAAAGTTGTTCTACCAGAGACATTTACCGGTGGTGCATGCTATATGATTCAAAATTACCAAGATGCTATGGCAATTTGTCGATGGGCTGGATATCCGGATTTGTTCATAACATTCACGTGCAATCCAAAATGGCCAGAGATTGTACGGTTTGTCGAGAGCAGGAATCTTAAACTGGAAGATCGTCCTGATGTAGTTTCAAGAATAATCAAGATGAAGTTGGACGGCTTAATCAGAGATTTACGTGACAACCAAGTATTTGGAAATATAGTTTCCGGTGAGCATATCAAATTATATATGTTTAGTAAAATTATTTTTATTCAAAATAATCTCTATACATCATCGATTTATTATTTATTGGTGTATTTTTCATTTTTTAACTTTTTATTTTATGTAGTTATTTACACCGTTGAGTTCCAGAAGCGAGGACTTCCTCATGCCCACATTCTTCTTTTTCTATCGAAATATGATAAATACCATAATGCAAGCAGTATCGATCGAATCATTTCAGCCGAGATTCCGGATGAAGAGGAAGATATTATGTAGCAGTTTCAGAGTTGATAATTCATGGTCCATGTGGGCATTTGAATAAATATTCTCCTTGCATGGTGGATGAGAAATGCTCAAAACATTATCCAAAGAGGTTCGTTGACTCTACTACTATTGACTATGATGGTTACCCGGTGTACATACGTAGAAATACTGRTCGGAYGGTAACAAAAAATGGTATTCCTCTGGATAATAAGTGGGTTGTGCCACACAATCGTTATTTGTTGCTAAAGTATGGAGCACACATGAACGTTGAATGGTGTAATCAGTCTAGATTAATCAAGTATTTGTTCAAATACGTGAACAAGGGAAATGATAGGGTCACGACAAYATTTYACCAGAGTGGTAACAATGATGGGCAGAAGCCAGAAATTGATGAGATCGATATGTATTACGATTGTCGTTACATTTMTCMATGTGAAGCGGCTTGGAGAATCTTTGGGTATGAAATTCAGTATAAGAATCCTTCCGTCCTACGCTTGAGTTTTCATCTCCCAGGGGAGCAAAGAGTTTTGTATAATGATAATGACTCATTGGACGATGTGATGAAACGTCAATCAGCACTTCATACAATGTTTTTGGGTTGGTTTGAGGCTAACAAGAAATATCCTAAAACTCGAAATTTGTTGTATAATGAGTTTCCTCAGCATTTTGTTTGGAACACAAAAAAGAAAAAGAGTGGACCCCTAGGAAACAAAGATTGCAAATTGCTCGGCTATATTATGTTCCCCCAAGTTCAGGTGATAACTATTATGCTAGGTGCCTCCTCAATGTTGTTCGAGGAGCACAATGTCACGATGACTTAAAAAAAGTGAACGGAAAGCAATACGATACATATCGTGATGCGTGCTACTCAGTTGGGCTACTTGATGATGATAGGGAATATATCGATGGCATCGAAGAAGCAAGTTATTGGGGATCTGCACATTCTGTTAGGTCCTTATTCATGACATTGCTTGCGTCCAAATCTATATCTCGATCGGAAACAGTGTGGGAAAAATGTTGGAAATATTTATCAGATGATATTTTATACAAACAACAAAAGTTGAGAAATAACAAAGGTATTAATTAATAAACTTCAATTATATCCATTTTTATCGTGTTCTCTTAAGTATTTTTTTCACATAAATTAGTAAAAGTACAATTATTTTTATTTATTTTTTTGTACAGATTTGCAGATGAGCGATGCAGAAATTCAAAACCTTRCTTTACTSGAAGTGGACAAGTTGTTGCAGGTCATAGGGAAGAGCTTAAAGGAATTTCCTCCAATGCCAATTCCAACTGGAGTCGACTCTAATACTACTTTTAATAGATTTATTGTTGAGGAGTTGGACTATGATCGTGATGCCCTCATCGAAGAACACGCGAGTTTATTTAAAAATCTAAATAAAGATAAAAAATACGTGTATGACGAGGTCATGAAATCAGTTTCTTCAACAATGGGCGGCTTATTCTTTGTTTATGGATATGGAGGAACTGGAAAAACTTTTGTTTGGAGGACTCTT
Organism: Phtheirospermum japonicum; assembly: GCA_014905375.1. Classification (NCBI taxonomy): domain Eukaryota; kingdom Viridiplantae; phylum Streptophyta; class Magnoliopsida; order Lamiales; family Orobanchaceae; genus Phtheirospermum; species Phtheirospermum japonicum. Next base: position 37,278 of record BMAC01001272.1, on the reverse strand, counting down.
TCTGCAGCAGTGAGATCTAATGGTGGAATTGTATTAAATGTGGCATCTAGCGGGATAGCTTCTCTTCTTCTTCCAAAGGGAAGAACCAGTCATTCCAGGTTTAAAGTCCCATTCAATCTCCATGAAGAATCATCGTGTGGGATTTTCCAGGGGACCCCCCTTGCGGAATTAATGGTGCGTGCACAACTGATAATTTGGGATGAAGCTCCCATGATGCACAGACATTGTTTTGAAGCATTAGACAAAACATTGAAAGATATTATGGGATTCAAGAATCTATATGCTAGAGATGTTCCCTTTGGAGGTAAAACTGTTGTACTTGGTGGAGATTTTCGACAAATTCTTCCGGTGATTCCCAAGGGTATTAGGCCAGACATAGTACATGCAACCATAAATTCTTCCCACTTATGGAGACACTGTAAGGTTCTGAGATTGACAAAGAATATGAGGTTTCAAAATCTCAGCTCAAAGCCTGATTCGAATGAATTGAAAGAGTTTTCTCAATGGATAAATAGCATTGGAGATGGGACGATTGAAGGATCAAATGATGGCATCGTTGAAATCGACATCCCAGAGGATTTATTATTATTAGATGATGGTGACCCTATTGCATCAATTGTGGCCAGCACTTATCCGCAATTTGGAACGAATGCTGCATGTTCTGTTTATTTGGAGGACCGAGCTATTCTTGCACCAACACTTGATGTGGTCAATTTAATCAATGAGTATATGACTTCATTGAATGAAGGGGAGTGTAAGGTATATTTGAGCTCCGATAGTGCGTGCAAATCCGATGCAAATGTTGACATTTTGCAAGACGTCCATTCAACTGAGTTTTTGAACACAATCAAGTGTTCAGAGTTGCCGAATCATGAGCTACGATTGAAGGTTGGTACTCCAATCATGTTGTTGAGAAATATTGATCATTCACTTGGTTTGTGCAATGGAACTARATTGGTAGTTACGAAATTGGGTGATCATGTTTTGGAGGCAACGATTCTCCAAGAAAGTAACGTGGGTGAATTAGTACTCATCCCACGAATGACCGCAACACCATCGGATCCCAGGCTGCCGTTTAAGTTTCAACGAAGGCAATTACCGGTTATTTTGTCGTATGCAATGACAATTAATAAAAGTTAAGGTCAATCCCTATCCCACGTTGGACTTTTCTTGAAAAAGCCTGTTTTCAGTCATGGTCAACTGTATGTTGYAATATCAAGGGTCACCAACCGAAAAGATTTAAAAATCTTGATTTGCGATGATGAAAATGAACGTAGGAAAAAAAACTACGAATGTTGTGTAYAAGAAAGTATTTCATAATTTGTAAATTATAAGATTCTAATTAATAATAGTTTTGCGAAGCATGTTCTGTATAAAGTTTAATTCTTCAACTTTTTAAATTTATTATTTTAATCTTTATCTTATTCTGCTTTTTTTTAAAATTATTATAACGACTTGTTTATTATACTATTAATATAAAAATAATATTAAATACTTGACAAATTAAACCTTAAAATTATCCCCCCGTGCATCGCACGGGTGTAATACTAGTATATATATATATATATATATAGAGAGAGAGAGAGAGAGAGGTCTAAAATTTCTCTTGTTTCCTTATATTATATATATCTACAATATATTATTTTATTTCTTTCCTCAGAGTAGATTTATTTCTATAGGTAGTAAATATTATTAGAACTCTAGAAGCTTGATCTTATTTTCTAACTAATGATATTTACTTACTTTATTTTRTATATATATATWTTTTTCTTATTATGTAGGTCTATTATACAACCAAGGTATGCCTATATAAATTTGAGGAATTGCTCACAATCGGATTCATGCTTTCAGAGAGATTAACCGAAGAAAAATTGACTGAGAGAATTTTTTTTCTTGCTACAGTTTTTTTACCTGAAAACGGATGTGAGTGTGAATGCCGCTGGCATCCGAAATAACATCGTGCAGCCAGAATTGTTTTTATTTCATAGTGTTTACTGATTTCGTTAAAATCCAATCTTGTGATTGAGAATCTTAGAATTTGGAAGAGTTATACTGATTTATATCATATCTACTCTTAAGGATTTTTTTTTTTTAATTTATCTTTACTTAGTAGATAGTTTTTGTAATCATTGAAACACAAGTTTTAACAGAGGATTTTTGACCTGTTGTCTCGACTAAAAAATAAATTATACTTATAATAAAAAGCTTATACATGTGTCTTTTAATTTCCATTACTATTTATTTTATACTCATTGCAACACACGTTTTATTTTAACTAAAACTATAAATCGAAATCTACAATTCTATCACATTCGAATTGTCACAGTTCATTTCTCATCTTGTAACAAGATGGGAGAAACGCCCAACGTTAAACAACTCCAACAACTAAAAACATAAAAAAGTAACAAAGGTTTATCTTCATACCATTATTRCATGCACTCTCACACACATACATGTTTTATAAATTAGTCAAGGACTTGCTACATCAAAGATCATTCATTGAACACTCGTTCTTCCTGGTGGACTGCTTCCAACAATAGTCATAAACCATATATTTTCTCCTGTACTCGTTCATTTGTTTTTTCTGCGCTTCATTGAGCTCCCACTTATTCCAATAGTACTTGTCAGAATTACATTGTTGGACACTGCCAGCGCAAGCGTCGAAACCGAAACCCCCATAATAGGCTATGAAAGGAGATTTGCTCCAGTCCACCGTTCCGGCCCAATCTGCGTTCCATATACTTGCTTCAATGTGCATGGCCTTTGTCGGATACTGTATTCCTCGAGCCAAGTTGTTCTTGAACACTCTTATCGGAATATTATCCACGTTGAAACTTCAGTCACACACAATTAATATAAACATATAATACCATCAGTAAAAGATTTGTGATTAATTTTTGCATAAATGATTATTTATTAATCAACATAATATATACGTTTTTTTTTTTAATTATTAAGAAAAATCGGGGGGGTGGAAAGAGAGAATATCCTCACACTATCTGACGTTGGTTCCAAACAAATTCATAAGTGTGAAAATCTTTTGATGGATCAAACCAAAGCTTGAACGTCTGTTCTCTCCCTCCTGTATCATTGTCATAAACATTGGTTTGCACACTTCCATTGGTGCCAGGGAACTCGAAGTCAATCTCAAAATGATTTCCAGGAGTCTGACCAATTGGTACTTCAGTTAACTGCCAATCAAACACAAGTAGATGGCTTAATTTATATAAAGATTGAAATATTAGCTTGTATTTTTTTAGTCGTTTAAGAAACCACATTGAGTGTTGGGTCAGTAAAATTTTAGACTACCAAAAAAAAATAAACCCAATAAGGATAGTGTTGATATTGTTATTACATAGAAGCTTGTAAGAACTCCGCCTGATATTTTATCGGGTATCTTCATCCTTATACGGAAAACACCAGAACCGTATTCCAGCTTTGAAGTGAATCCAGCACCTATAATTCCAAGAACGTGTCGAACACAAGGATTAGGCATGCCAAGAATAAATGTTATATATATGTAGCTTTATATATATTGTATCGACTTGTACCTGAGTACTTATCCATTTTAAGTTGGACCTCTGATCCCTGGGGATTAACTGAAAAGTGGTCAGTTCCCCAAAGATATTTATAGTATGTATTAAAGTTATCATCTATGGCATTTGCTTGTTGCACTGCTAAAGCACCTAAAAAAATCGTTAAAACTATTAGGAATGCCATTTCAGAAAATGAAATTAAGAGAGTTATTTAGCTTATGACTGATTCATCATGGGTTGTATTCTTATATATACAAGAGCTGGTCAGAGATTATTAACATTCCATTGTACTGGAAAACAACATTGTTCGAATTTCTTCGTTTTCCTATAATAAGCTCATTGTAATCTTTTTGAAATATTATTAAGATGGGTTAAGTTTGACCTTATTTACACAATTAAAAGCTTAAATAGAGTAACTTGATAGATTTGATTTCAGAATTCAGCAATTTGTTTTTTAAAGATCTACCAAAAATGTCATATAGTGAGAATTATCTTTTTAATTCATTATATTATCCATTTTCTAAATAAATCATGACATTATCCAGTATCAATATACCTACACTAAGTTGGTAAAATTATAGAAAAAAATGTATAAAATTATCCCAATCGGTTTTTTTTTGCTGACGTAGCGTGATTATTTCTTATCATTTTTCTTTAATTTTAAACATTCAATTGAAGAAACAAGCTTGGAAAAAAGTTGATTTTGGTCCATTATATTGTTTACATTTCAGAAAAGGTACGTGACATTGGTCGCCATCAAACCACGTCTACTAAGTTGTCCAATTGATCAAAAAAGGTTAAAAAAAGAGTTTGGTTAAGATTTTTGCTGACGTGGCATGATTTTATATTTTTCTTATCATTTTTCTATAATTATAAGCATTACAAACTATTTCTCTCTCCCATTTCTTTTCCGCTTATCTTTCATTTTTCCTTTAATCTAATTAATAAAATTTGAATCAACAAAGAATTTATAAAAATCTGAGATATATATAAAAACATAAAACAAATATTAATAAATTATAAAATAAATATAGAACTTTATATGAAAAAAATAGATTTTCTCATATAAAAATACTTTTATAATTTTTTTAAGATTCACTTTATGATTATTCTTTTATTAATTCTTTATTAATTAAAATCTTAGTAATTATAAAAAATCATATAAATTTTTCTATTTATTTTTATAATTTTTAAGATCTATTTTATATTTTTATATTTATCACTAATTTTTTAATTTCTTATTTATTAAAGTTTATTAATTTGAAAAAGGAATGAAGGGCAACATAGAAATATTTAACAAATTATTTCATATAACAAAKTTATAGAGTATGTGCTTTTATTATTTAGAGACATATGTTTAGTTTTTAATGCAAAAAATTTTCATATCAAAATTATTTTTTCCGAATTTAACGAAACATCTTTTTGTGCAATATATGTTTTTTTTTTTTCAATTCGGTCGCATCAATTTTCAAGTCTAATTTAAAAAAATAAAATAAAATGGTGATATATTTTCAGTTTATTTTAAAAAAATGGCCTAATTAATCAAGAATGAGATGTTGAATATAGATTGAAAACTTAACATTCATCATAAAATCTAATCAGACGATTATATCAAATAAGTATTAGGAATTTGTCAAAATAAATTATGTAATTCTTTTATTTGATGGTTTAATTTTAATCACTTTCCACCGAGAGTTCATGATAAAAGTGCTCCGAATTTTAAGATTTTATGATAAAATAATAGAAGTGTTCTCGATCATTTCATTGAGCAAAACACATTTGCCTTTTTAATATTCTGAAGTTTAACGATTTTAAAATACGATTATTTCATGAGTTGGGACGAAAGTACTATGAATAAGCTGACAAAAATGTCGAATGCAAAGATGTACTTCATAATATATATATTTTTATGCTCGATGTTTAATTTTCATTGGGTACAAGATGCATTATAAATGTATCAATTGTTATCAATTCAGTATACAATTACAGTAGTTACATCACCCATGCATCGCACGGGTGGCCGAACAAATTTTATTTTATTTCAAGATGAATGTTATATATTCCTAAAAAATAATTAATTATTTTGCGTGGAAAAAATGTTGGTATGAAGATCACTTGGTTCCCCCTAGATGTTGACCTGACCTATCTACAAAACACGTTAGAAAGGACCACCGGAGGAATTCCGGTGGAATCCTCTCCAATGCTTAAATCAGTTAAGTATTTTCGTGAATATCAGAGTGGATGAGAGTATAGAATGTAATACCTCTGCTTCTCTTAACTAAGATATTTATAATCCAAGTTAGTTAGGGGCCCTTCCAAGATCCCGAAAATAGGCCTGCGAATCTCGAACCGTTATTCAGATGACCCGAACAGATTATCCATTTTGGACGACCACAGCTCCTCGAGCCTAGTAACAAGCTTCTACGTATTTCTAACCTGATCACGGTTAAAATGTTATCCAGGAGTTGGGATCAGGTCAGAGCAAGCCTTCCTGAATTATTTACATAAATTCAGCTCAATTTGTCCTCTCCTGACCCTTTCCTCTTCATGACACAAAGCAAAGGCTCGACTCGCCCCAACTCACTTGGCTTGAGCTGTCTCGAGGCTTGGAGGTCAGGTACGATTAGGTCAT
>BMAC01001272.1:7866-31085 GCA_014905375.1 Phtheirospermum japonicum | reverse complement strand
TAAGATTTTTGCTGACGTGGCATGATTTTATATTTTTCTTATCATTTTTCTATAATTATAAGCATTACAAACTATTTCTCTCTTCCATTTCTTTTCCGCTTATCTTTCATTTTTCCTTTAATCTAATTAATAAAATTTGAATCAACAAAGAATTTATAAAAATCTGAGATATATATAAAAACATAAAACAAATATTAATAAATTATAAAATAAATATAGAACTTTATATGAAAAAAATAGATTTTCTCATATAAAAATACTTTTATAATTTTTTTAAGATTCACTTTATGATTATTCTTTTATTAATTCTTTATTAATTAAAATCTTAGTAATTATAAAAAATCATATAAATTTTTCTATTTATTTTTATAATTTTTAAGATCTATTTTATATTTTTATATTTATCACTAATTTTTTAATTTCTTATTTATTAAAGTTTATTAATTTGAAAAAGGAATGAAGGGCAACATAGAAATATTTAACAAATTATTTCATATAACAAAKTTATAGAGTATGTGCTTTTATTATTTAGAGACATATGTTTAGTTTTTAATGCAAAAAATTTTCATATCAAAATTATTTTTTCCGAATTTAACGAAACATCTTTTTGTGCAATATATGTTTTTTTTTTTTCAATTCGGTCGCATCAATTTTCAAGTCTAATTTAAAAAAATAAAATAAAATGGTGATATATTTTCAGTTTATTTTAAAAAAATGGCCTAATTAATCAAGAATGAGATGTTGAATATAGATTGAAAACTTAACATTCATCATAAAATCTAACAAGACAATTATCTTTATATCAAATAAGTATTAGGAATTTGTCAAAATAAATTATGTAATTCTTTTATTTGATGGTTTAATTTTAATCACTTTCCACCGAGAGTTCGTGATAAAAGTGCTCCGAATTTTAAGATTTTATGATAAAATAATAGAAGTGTTCTCGATTAGTTCATTGAGCAAAACACATTTGCCTTTTTAATATTCTGAAGTTTAACGATTTTAAAATAAGATTATTTCATGAGTTGGGACGAAAGTACAATGAATAAGCTGACAAAAATGTTGAATGCAAAGATGTACTTCATAATATATATATTTTTATGCTTGATGTTTAATTTTCATTGGGTACAAGATGCATTATAAATGTATCAATTGTTATCAATTCAGTATATAATTACAGTAGTTACATCACCCATGCATCGCACGGGTGGCCGAATAAATTTTATTTTATTTCAAGATGAATGTTATATATTCCTAAAAAATAATTAATTGTTTTGCCTGTAAAAAATGTTGGTATGAAGATCACTTGGTTCCCCGTAGTTGTTGACCTGACCTATCTAAAAAACACGTTAGAAAGGACCACCAGAGGAATTCCGGTGGAATCATCTCCGATACTTAAATCAGTTAAGTATTTTCGTGAATATCAGAGTGGATGAGAGTATAGAATGTCATACCTCTGCTTCTCTTAACTAAGATATTTATAATCCAAGTCAGTTAGGGGCCCTTCCGAGATCCTGAAAATAGGCCTGCGAATCTCGGACCGTTATTCAGATGACCCAAACAAATTATCCATTTTGGACGACCAGAGCTCCTCGAGCCTAGTAACAAGCTTCTACGCATTTCTGACCTGATCACGGTTAAAATCTTGTCCAGGAGCTGGGATCAGGTCAGAGCAAGCCTTCCTGAACTATTTACATAAATTCAGCTCAATTTGTCATCTCCTGACCCTTTCCTCTTCATGACACAAAGCAAAGGCTCGACTCGCCCCAACTCGCCTGGCCTGAGCTGTCTCGAGGCTTGGAATCTACTCAGGTCAGGTACTATTAGGTCGTACCAATCAGTCCCCCCCGTGCCCCTATTTACGTTTGATATGTTCGTGGTGATCAATTATTCGCTTTTTCAACCTCCAAAGCGAATTGGTATTTTTGTTCTACGACTTGTTATCTGTGCCCGCTTTGGAAATTTTAATCGCCCATTCCTACTCTTATAGAACACTAAGGCATGGCACGATCTTCATTTGTTCTTAGATCCAGGATAGCATCATTCGTAGAAGGCGTCGAGCTTTCGACGTTAAACAAGCGCTTCTTGGGAGGCAACCTAAGTAAAATCAAGTTGAGATTTTTGGTTGTTAATCAAGACATTTTTGGTCACGGGATTCAAGACGAAGGATGCTTGCACAACACTATTTGGAGCAGCTCGACTATTTAATTTTCAGGGACGCTTTCTTACTCCTTTCCTCTTTTGATTTGCTTTTATTTATATTTATGACAATCAGGAGATTGCCGAGTTTTTAGATGGGGGGATGGTTGAGTTGTGATTTATATTTGAAAAATCGTGCAATTTAAAAAAAAAAAAACTCGTGATTTGTCATAGATAATATTTTACGTGATTGATTACTATTTCTACGCTGAATTGTGTTTGTCTGGCTTGCCTGTCGAAGTTAATTAAGATTAGATTTGAGGCTTTTGTCTTTTGAGCGTGCAGAAGTGCATAAACTTTTCAAAAATTATTTCTATATATTGTAAAATGGTACTTGGACGCAATTGATTTCGCAAAACCTTTAAAGCAGCTTCGATTCAAAACTTTTTCATGCAAAAAGCATGTGAGTAGCCTGAGTGATTATCATCTTTGCATGTGCTTGAATAAGTTTCAGTTTTGATATCTCGTTGAAACCACTGTGTGTAGTTGACTTTGAAAATGACGTTAAGGCACAGAAAAAAAAACCCTATTCCGGCCATATCCATAAATTTTAGCTACTATAAATTTCGAATGAGCCAATCATAGCCAAATTATCCATGCCTATAGCCCTGAGTGATTTTAATGAGTCGACCCCTACTAACCCATTAAAAGCGTGGGGTAGGAGTTCGTTATTTTGCTGGTTATTAGTGTTTTGGGGAATTTTATTAGGAATTTACGATTTCATGAATTTTTATAATTTAGGGCTACCATCCGAAAAAAAAAGAAGAAGAAAAATACCCCATAAAAATATTAAGGGGGAAAATAAAAAAAATAATAAACAAGGATGGTGAGTCTAGTTGAGTAGATTTAAGTCATTGCCTATGCGCTTTATTAAGGCTTGAGTTTTATTGTTTATTTATGAATCCTAATGATTAGAGGGCAAAAGAGTTGTGTAATTGTAAAGAAGCACATTATAAGCTTCAATTTTGATTAAGTGGTTTGAGCTCATAGTTCTGAAAACCGGACCGGACCGGCCGGTTCGACCGGTTCAACCGGGAACCGGTCACCACACCGGTCCAGTTTTCATGTGCAAACCGCTAGGCTCAAAAACCGGTCAAACCGGTCATGAACCGGTTGGACCGGTGAACCTGTGACAGGTTCAACCGTTTTTTTTTTTTTTTTGCTTTCTAATTCTTATATTATATAAATTTTGACGGGGTCTTATTTTTTTTATTTGGAGTACAAATAAATACAAATTATGATGGTTAATTTTATTTCATTTGGAAGTTATTGGACTTGAAGTGATGATATTAGAATTGAACTATTTGATTTGATTTTTCTTCATTATATTTAATTCAACTACATTTTTCTATGTTGTATTGTGGTTGATGAATTCATATTTATTCATATGGATTCTTTGAATTAAATTTTAAAATATTTTATAATCATATATTTTATTAATCTAATTTATTCTATTTATTTATAACATATTTAATAGTGGTATATATATATATATATATATATATATATATATATATATATATATATATATATATATATAATATATATATAATATATATATAAAATCGGTCCGACCACGGTTGGACCTGTGAACCACTGAACCTGTAGCTTTACCGGTTCGATGACCGGTCCGGTTTTCAGAACAATATTTGAGCTTCAAGTCGGTTTTAGAGTATCGAGTTGAGAAATAGCCTATATTTAAAGGTTACGTTATGGGTGTTTAGTGAGATTTATTTTGAACGAGGTGAAGCAACTTGCTTCGTGATTAAATTAGGTTGAGTGAGTTATTGATCACGCTAGATCGTGAGTTAGCCACACGACTTGTATATTCCTTACCCGTCCAAAGAGCCTTGCATTACAACCCAAAAAGACCTTTTTCCAATTCTTAGTTCGATAACACACTTAATTCGCGATTGAAAAGAGATTAATTTTCGGTTCTTATTCACTGTGCATGTATTTGAATGAAATGAGCGTATACACGTCCTATGCAGCAATGCTTGAGTGCTTTCGAGTGAACACCCATATATATATTTCCCTTTTGAGAGGATGCATGAATTTGATTTTGGAGCGACAATGTAATAAGGGTGGAGTGTTTGAAGTTGCGTGACTTGTATCTATATTTTCAAAAATTATATATGTAGCATAGCATGACTCATTTCCTAAGCTTATTTTCTTTCTAGTTATACTTTGAATCTAACGTTTGTTCAAGGACGAACAAACAAATAAAGCGTGGGGTAGTTGATTAATGGGAAATTATCTTGATTTTAGTAGGTATTTTAGTTTATTTTTCTTATTATTTTTGTTATAAGTTGGGTAGTTTGAGCTTAAATTCGTATATTTGTACTTCCAGCTTATTTTACCACCTTTTGATCTAAATTGATGTAATTAGGTGATATCTTATTATTTTTCACCTTATAGCTAAGTAACCGGAAGATTTCAGCACATTAGAGATGAAGTACGATGGTAAAGAGTCAAAAATCGAGCTTTCCGGCGAAGAAGTAGCAAGAATTAGTAGCTGACATTATCTATAAAGGTTATTCCACTACTTCTGGAACCGTTATAGAATCGTTGAAGGAAGAGAAGCTAACGGTGCACTAGCGATAGCTACTACAGCTAGTAGCTACCGCTATCTATAACGGTTACTTACCGCTGCCAAGAACCGTTGTCGAAGTGCAGAAGTACAAAAATGAAGAACTAGCGATAGCTTTCTATAACGGTTACCCTACCGCTACCTTACCGTTAACGCTATCGCTAAGTGCCCAAAACCGACATAAAAACTTTCCTTTTCAAGTTTTTTCAAAAATCTATAAGTACTACCCCATAAATCCGATCTTCTAAGTTACCTAAGCTGTAGTTAGACACAATAAACTTATTTATAGGGTTTCTAAGGCCTCTTAGGGATTGACAACCCCAACGAGTGCCGAGTTGTTCGTAGTTTCTCTTTAAAATTTCTTAGATCTAGCTTTCTAGGTTTAGATTAATTTAGATTAGCTTTTAGATAACTTAGATTCAAGTTTTCTACCATCAAGACGCTGCAAATTCATCAATTTAATTAGTAAATCTTCTTTTCGTTTAATTTAGTTTAATTGATTTTCATGCTTTTTAAATTCATGCTTGATAGTTTAATAATTAATCTTCAGCAAAACAAAACCCTCCATGTATGATGATGAATTGTATGATATTGAGATTGGTGATCATGATGTTGGGATTATTATGTTGAGATTGATGAAATTGATTGGCTAGATCTAATGGGTCTAGAGCCTAGAATCGTCGTGAACCATCAATTGGGTTTATCCCAATAGATCGTGGAAATGATTCAAAGCTCTAGAACCCTTGTTTCCAAAATCTCTTCAAAACTCTTAATTTTTAATTGTTCTTCGTTTTAAATCAATTTTTTCTTACGTGTTTAGATTAGGATTTTATTTTTATTTCGTATTCGTGAACAAACAAATACAAAAGGAACTTCCGAGCCTAGTTTTCCTTGAGAGACGATTCAGTTCAACTTACCAGCCTACACGCGATCTCGTTCTCTTGCGGGCGAGCTTTTAAATTTTTGACAAATCTTTATAAGTAGGTACACAAAAGTTCAAATCAAACCTCTATAAAGAGAAAGAGGCAGAAATGAAGGAGCTCCAGGCCGAGCTGAAGAGGGCTCGGGAAGGGGAGAGAAGGGCGCGAGTTGAGGTGCTTATCTAGGCCGAAGAGTTAAAGAAGCAGGTTGAAGAATCAAAGAAGCGGGTTGAGGAGGCTTGAACCGAAGGCCGAGTTGAAGGGCAGACCGATTTCCTCAACTCGGAGGAGGGGCTAAGGCTCATTCAGACCACTAGAGAGATAACCAACTGAGCCTTCTCCACCCTAAGGAGCTCTGGGAGCTTCTCATTACTGAGGTCGAAGCCTACTACCATTTTGGCCTAAACGCGTATGAAAAGTGGTCCAAGGAGAACTCCTCAACCCCCTTCAACCGGGACACTCCCTTCGAAGACCCTCCCGAACTTGCTGACTTCACTTTTGATCAGGGGGATGATCGGCTTTACCAACTCGGGGCCCCAGAATTTGCCGAACATATTCTCTAGATCTTTCGTGCCCTTATTCAGAGCTCTTCTCCTCCGGCCGTGCAGACCATGACCCTTGCTCTACCAATAACCGTCTCCTCTCCGACCTTCGCTGGTCTGGGTGAGCTACCAAACGGGTCCCTCAGGGAGAAAGACTTCAAGGAAGTCGCCAAGGCAGCTGAGCAGGGAGGGGACGAGCTGAGTACGCAAGATTATGGGGCGTAGGCTGGCCATCTGTTTTAGTTGTCTGTTCTGATTGATTTGTCCTTATGCTTGCTTTGTACTGAACATTATTTTTGCTCATCTTTTTTTTTTTGTCTTCTTATTATGTTTAGGGTTTCCTTAAGTCAAGGAAAACTCTAGTACTATTCTCTGTTACTGTACGCTTCACTTTGTCTATATAAGTACATTTTCTCGTTTTATATGCTACCAATTCATTATGGCTTCCGAGTCCTTAGTGAAGGAAATTGATATTCTCAAAAAGAAAAACCTCTCCTTTTTCAATGAAAATTTTCTCCTTTCAGAATAAAATGTTAACCTTTGTGAAAAGTTCCTCCAATTATGCAAACTCCTGGAAAGGAAAAGACAGAAGAAGCGTCATTTCAAGGGTGAGTGGCTCGAACTTCGGCAGTTGAATTGAAAACTCTAAGAGGAAAGAGCCAACCTGCTCAGATTAGTGGTGCATTTATCTGCTACCATGAACGAGGCTCAATTAGAGGCAGAGTGCGTGGATAAGTATCACCTCCGATTACATGAGACCGAATAAGAGCTGTGGTGAATCCGCCAAGTTTTAGCTACCGACAGGAGGGTCTCATCGTCCCACCCGTAAAACTCTTTTGATTGAGCTTCATCCTAAGACATATCTGCTCTGAATAATTTTACCTGGGGCTGATTCCCGCCTTTCTTGTTTATGTTAATCCCCATGGGGCTGTACTTAGTGTTATCCTTTGAATTAAATAATTTCGGATTTTCTGGGGTATTTACCCTTTGGTCAATCGGACCATTTTTTGGGCTTTTGCCCTTGACTGACCTATCGGGTTTGGTTTTACTAGGGTATTCACCCTTTGGTCAATCAGACCATTTTCTGGGCTTTTGCCCTTGTCTGACCTATCGGGTCAGGTTTTACTGGGGTATCCACCCTTTGGTCAATCGGACCATTTTCTAGGCTTCTGCCCTTGACTGACCTATCGAGTCAGTTTTTACTGGGGTATTCACCCTTTGGCCAATCGAACCATTTTCTGGTCTTCTGCCCTTGACTGATCTATCGGGTCAAGTTTTACTGGGGTATTCACCTTTTGGCTTTTCCTGGACATAAATTAAGTTAGTTAAAACTTCTTTATAAATAATCCTTGCATATTGACTTCACACATAGTACATCCGCAAATTTTCTACATTCCACGCCCGTGGTAGCTTAACTACAACTATCTGCTCCAGTTTATAAGCTCCCCTCGTGAGAATATTAGCAACTTTATACGGTCCTTCCCATGTGGCGTCCAGTTTTCCCCGGGTCTTCCCCGGATCAGCTCTGTGAAGGACCAGGTCTCCCTCCTGGAACTGTCGTTTAATCACAGATTTGTTATAGGCTGCCCTGATTCATCCCCTCATATGCTCCATTTTTATGGAAGCTTGCTCTCGCCTCTATTCTACCAAATCCAACGCATCTAGCCTGAGCAACTTATTTTATTTCTTGTCAAAGTTTTGTATTCTGTGGGTCTCTATTCCGATCTCTGCAGGGATCACTGCATCCATGCCATATACTAAACTGAACAACGTTTCCACCGTGGATTCTTTGGTTTTTATTCGGTATGCCCATAGGATCGAGTTGAGCTCCTCCGCCCATTTACCTCCTAATTTCTCTAGCCGCGCCTTAATCCCCTGCACCAAAATGCGATTGGTCACCTCGACCTGGCCATTCGCCTGGGGATGATACACAAATGTGAAGTATTGTGCTATTTTCATCTTTGTACACCAAGCTTTTATTTGGGTGCCTGTGAACTGCGCGTCATTGTCTGATAAAAGGACTCTTGGAATACCGAATCGACATACTACATTCTTCCAAAGAAATCGCATAATCGCCTCCTCCGTAATCTTAGCTATTGCCTCAGCCTCCACCCACATGCTGAAGTAATCTATAGCTACTAGTAGAAATTTCTTTTGGCTTGGGGCCATAAGGAAAGGTCCGACCAGATCCATTTCTCACTTCGTGAAAGGGCAGGGAAAGCTCATTATCATGAGTTCCTCTACTGGATGGTTTATTAGAGGGGAGTGTCTCTGGCACCGATCACATGTTTTCATAAATCTTTCTGCGTCTTGCCTTAGTTGCCAAAAATACCCTGCTCTCATTACTTTCCTTGATAACATTCTTGTGCCCATGTGAATTTCCCTTAGAATTTAGGCACCTTCCTTCAAGCTCAAGCATCGCAGGAGGGGTTGTCCAAAGCCCCTTTTGAACAGTTCTCCCTTGATCAAGCAAAATCGGGACGACCTGACTCATATTTTTTCCACCGCCTTCTTGTCACTAGGAATTTCCCCCTTTTCCAAATATAATTTGATGGGCGCACGCCAATCCCCCTCTTCCTCCAACTAGTTCACTTCATCCTCTCCGAATTCCCGGTGTGCCATTCACAAAGTGATCACCCTTTCCTAGTAATTTGTTGTTGAACTGGCAACCTTTGCCAAGTAATCTGCTCGGTTATTCTCCTCTCTAGGAATCTGAAGCACATTTAGGGAGTCAATGGCTCTGGACATCTCATGAAACCGAGCTACATATTTTTTCATATGCTCCTCCCTGGTGTAAAACTCACCCTTTATTTGCTTACATACTAGCTGGGAATCTACTCACGTGCTAATCCGCTCATCCCCGAGCTCTCTTGGGGCCTCATATTCCACTTCATTGTTAGATAGGTGATAGTTCATCCAAACCTCATATTCCGTAGTAACCTCTTGAGGGTCTATCAGCACCATACCTTCTCCACATCCCAAGCTTCTAATTGAGCCATCAGTATATATTGTCCATTCCCCTTTCTCTTCGGGAGAGCTGATCATTTCTTGCATGAAATCTGCTAGCGCCTGGGCCTTGATTGCTGTTCATCCCTCGAAGTCAATATCAGACTCACTAAGCCCAATGATCCACTTCACTAGCCTCCCCCAGACCTCTAGTTTACTCACTATTGTCTTTAAAGGGAGGTTAGCTCTAACTACAATCTTATGCGAAAGGAAATAAGGCCGGAGCTTGCGAGATGTGCCAATCAGGGCTAGCATAGATCATTCCACCTCAACATATCGGAGCTCAGCATCATGCAATACTTTGCTCCAGTACTGGCATGTGTGCTATGCCCTCTTCCCTGAGCAAAACTGTGTTGATTGCTTGCTTTCCGATGGACATATACAAAATTAGAGGCTCACCCATTACCAGCTTGGTCAGTAACGACATGTTGGCTAAATGCTCTTTCAATTTTTGGAAGGCCGCTTGGCATTCTTCGTCCCATTAGAACCGAGCCTTCTTTCGTAAGGCTCGAAAGAATGACAACCTCTTATCTGCGGATCGGGAGATAAATCTGCTCAAATCAGCTATCCAGCCCGCCAGGCATTGCATCTCCTTATCCATTCGTGGGGGCTGCATATCCATGATGGCCTTATTTTTTCTGGGTTAGCCTTTATTCCTTTTTTTGTGACCATGTATCATAAAAAATTTTCAGCTCTTACCTCAAATGCACATTTCTTAGGGTTGAACTTCATCTGGTATTATCTCAGAGTATTAAAAGTTTCATTCAGGTCGTCCACATGCGAGGTTGCCTTAACACTTTTGACTAGTATATCGTTCACATATACCTCCATGTTTTTCCCGAGCTGACCCTTAAACATCACCAACTGCTGATATGTGGCCCTGCATTCTTAAGTCCAAAGGGCATGACCACATAACAGTACATTTCTTTTAGGGTTATGAAACTAACCCGTTTCCAGTCTTCTTTGGCTATCCTGATCTGGTGGTATCCCTGAGAAGCATCCATCATACTAAGCAACTCACAAGCCACAGTGGAATCCACTAGCTGATCTATCCTCAGCAATAGATAGTGATCTTTGGGGCAAGCATGATTGAGATCTCTGAAGTCAATACACATCTGCCAATCTTCCTCCATTTTTGGAACTAATACAGCATTGTAGAGCCATTTTGGAAACTGTATTTCTTGGATGTGCTTTGCCCGCAATAGTTCTTCCACCTCAGATTGAAGTATAACCTCTTTTTCTGGGCCTAAATTTCATTTCCTTTGCTTTATCGGTTTTGTTGTAGGGTTAATGTTGAGACAGTGCTCAGCTATTGTTGGGTCAATGTCTACCAGATCCTGAGTGACCAGGCAGAGACGTATGCAATGCCTCTCAAGAAAGCCACTAACTCAACCAAAATTTCTAGGCTCAATGTCATTCCTACTCGTACGACTCGGCTATCATCCCCTGGGATTATTTCTACCGTCATTAGATTTTCTTCAGCGCGAGCTAGTTCTTGCGGTATTGCCTCTGTACTAGCCTTCTTGGGCCTTCTCTCCTCTTCATCTCTCCTGATGTTTTCCACATACGATCGTCGTTACGCATACTGATCTCCTTTAACTCCCCCTACTCTTTCTCGAGTGGGGAATTTCATTTTCACGTGATAAACGGAAACTACCACCTGGAATTGACTTAGGGATGGTCGCCCAAGCATAACATTGTACGAGGACGGTGCATCCACTACTAGGAAATGCACCGATTTAGTTTTTATGAACGGGCACTCTCCTAGAAAAACCAACATGTTTACCACACCCAGCGGTTTGCAGAGCTCCCCCAGCGAATCCTACCAATGAGGTTGTCACATTTTCAAATTCTAAATCTAAGTTCAATTTTCTAAAAGAGTCATAAAATAAAATGTCCGCTGAACTACCTGTATCAACAAAGACTCTCCGTACATTATAATTAGCAATCGTAGTGGTTATTACCAGAGAATTTATATGAGGCGCTAGAATACCGTCCTCATCGTCTGATCCAAAGCAGATGTCTGGGCTCGAGGCTAGCTGTCTGGTCTCTTATGACTTCTTCGAAATATCTCTCACTACACGCACATAAGTATTCTGCGCCCGCTGTGATTGCTTGTCTAAGGCGCCTCCCGTGATGATTTGAATTTCTCCCCAAATAACTTGGGAGTGGTTTTCCCTCTTTCCTTCACAACGGCTACCTTCCTGTTCATGTCTGGTCGTCTGATACCACTCTATTGATTAGCATGAAAATGTCTAGATTTTTATTAGTATTTTAGTTTTTTTTTCTATTTGTTTTTGGTATGATTTAAGCCTAATTCCGTATTTTTATACTTCCAGCTTATTTTACCATATTTTGATCATAATTGATGAAAATAGGTGATTATTCGTTGTTTTTCACCTTACAGCTAAGTAAACGGAAGAGTTCAGTGCGTACATAGATGAAGTTTGATGTTCAAGAGTGGAGAACGAGCTTTCCGGTGAACGAGTAGAAGAAAGATCAAGAAAATAGAGACGTAATCAGTCACGTCGATCGACGCAAGCATAGATGCTATGTCGACGCGGATCCTGCCCATGACGGTCGACACTAGGTCGACGCTAGGCCGACGCAACTCTCTGAAGCGTCGATCCAAGGTTGCGTCTGTCGACGCCAAGCCGACGCAACTTGCTGTTGCTTCGATGCAAGACCGTGTCAGTCGACGCCCCCGCCCAATCGACGCGAGCACACAGGCAGCGTCGACGCTGAGCTCCAGCGCGCGTCGATCGACGCGAGGTCAACGTGGCTGCCCAGAAATGCATTTTTAGGGTTTCTTGTGCGCCAAGACATGCTATATCTATAAATACCCTTCATATTTTGGATTTTTAAAAGAGAGAGAGACGACTACCTAGGGTTAGAGAGCACAGAAATAACGCATTTTCACACTCCGTTACATAGATTAGAGATCGAGATTGAAGATTCAAGTCCCTTACGATTCAAGAATTGCTTCAAGTCAAGATTTCATTCCAAATCCGGATTCGCTGGAGATTTTTACCGCTTTTACTAGTTTCATTAAGTTTTCTAAACTCTTAGTTAATTTCCTGGTTAATCTCGTAGTTAATTCTAGAACTAGACAATTAGTTTCGATTTATTTTATGCTTGAGTATTGGATATTTGATTCGTCTAGTTTATTTATGCAATTCAATTTATGTTTAATTACTCGTCTTTAGATTCTTATGATTCAATTGCTTCATGGTAGTTTATTATATTCATGCTCTTAGATTCGTTGCTGTTACTTCTTAGTTTTAAGGTTCGAGTAGTTAAATTATTATTCTTAGTTGGTAATCTAGTTCTAGAATAATTAGTTTAATTAGTTTTAGCTTTAATATTGCCTTAGTTCATAATGTTAAATTCAGAATCTTCAAGAAAAACCCCAATGTGTATGTATTATTTGTTACTCGTGAATTAAGAAAAACACCCAAAAGACCGAATAGTTGTCCTCGAGAGAATCGACTTGAGTCATAATCACCACCCTACAAGTTCCTCGTACTCTTGCAAGCAAACTTACGTGTTTTCAAATTAAATATTTTAAAGAAGGGGTGCACAAAAGTTTGGATCATCTATCCTATAAAGGTCAGCTTTAGATCCCACCTTTTTCGTACGCACAAATTCTTTGAGGTGCCCTGCTTGCACCATCCATTCTACTTATCCTTTAGATGCGTGCATTGATCAGTATCATGACCATATTCATTATGGTACTTACAAAATTGATCAGACCTTTCTCTTCTTGGCTTCTGGGTGTATGTTTTTGGCCATTTGAGGTCGGGATGTCACTTTATGGCCTGAAGGATCTCGCCTTGTGGTGAGGCCAAGGGCGTGTATCGATCAAATCTGGGGCACCCTCCCCCCAGATTAGTTCTGGGATTCTTTGCCTGTGTCTTTTCATCTCTGTCCACTCGCTCCCTTCGCCTATCTCCATCATATTTCAGCCTAAGGGCCTCTTCCAAATGGATATATTTTTCTTCCCTTGCTAGAAGCTCGCCAAACATCTGCGCTGGTTTAACCACCAACGAATGGAAGAATTAACCTCTCCTTAACCCTTGAGCCAAAGCATTAATCAGGAGCTCTTCAGATGCCGACGGTACCTCCAACTTAGCGTCCGTAAAACACTTTATATATCCTCATAGACCTTCTTCTTCTTTCTACTCAAGGATGAATAGTTCCAATGGCGTTTTCTGATATTTCCTACAGCTAGGTGTAGAAATGCCGAGATGAATTCATCGAAGTTATTTATAGATCGGGGTGGCAACTGGAAAAACCATAGCTGATCTGACTTAGTGAAAGTCATTGGGAAGACTCAGCACATTACGCCAATCGGAAAATTTATGCAAAGTAATCGCATTCTCAAATTGGCATAAGTGATCTCACGGATCTGTCGTTTTGTTATAATCAAAGGCTAAAGATCGGTAAGAGGCTGGTAGGTCGTCCATCATGACATTCTCTGTAAATGGGGTGCTCCACCGCGTTTGTCCTACCACATTATCTGTCATCTTTTGTTTGACTTCCCTGACCTCCCTTTGCAAATTCTGCATTTGCTCAGTGAGATCGGGGTTACTTTTGCTTGAGGTATCACTATCCGAGCCAGAAGAACTCTCCTCCTCTTCTGAACCAGAGCTCTGGTGGTGCGATAGAGGGTCCTGGCCGTCTCCGCCTCTGGTGGCTGAGCTACTTTGGGATGGGCTGGCGAGATTTTTGCAAATCTTTTCTCCATAGCTTTCGCCACCGCCTTGCCGATGAGGTCAGATATTTGCTGTAAAAATGAATCATTGACGGACTTGCCGCCTCCTTGTGAAGACATCTCCTGAGGAGGCTGTGATGTGTTTTGTCCACTTATTGTTGGTGGCTCTGCCGCTTCTCCCACCGGTGTGGCAGAAATTGGCGTGCCACCCAACTCCACCACCAGATTCCTCCTGAGTTCGTCTGTTTCCATGAATCTCTTTTCTCACGTCTTAACTCGGTCATGCCTATTCCCACGGACAGTGCCAATTATTTCGCCTGGAAAAAATGCTAGTAATAAGATCACTTGGTTCCTCATAGCTGTTGACCTGACCTGTCCACAATACACGTTCGAGTTTTTTGTAAGTTTGGGGGCTGAATTTGGGGTTTGGGTAAACTAGGGGTCAATTTAATATCTTGGGAAGGGCTGGGTATAGAAAGGGATTTTCCAACCCTTAATTGGCCAAACACCCATTTCATTCTCCTCAAGTTTCCTATATCCATTGGCCTGCCAAATTTTCTCCTCTCCTTTGATTGTCTGCACATCGGTGGCTCGGTGAATGGAAAATGGTGGCAGCGAGCAGTGGTGGTGAAGGGCGGCTGTCATGGCTATTTTTGGAGTTGGGTTTTGTTTCGGTTGGGTTGGTGGCTGGAGCTGGTGATGGGCGATCGACTCTCCGAAGATTCTCGAAGGTGGCATTCAGCAGTGACAATGAGGGCCAGGCGACATGCAACGGTTGTCACTCTGGCAGCAACACACTGCGGCATGCTTATTTCCTGAAGGGTCTCATCTTTGTCTTTGGGCCGCAAGATTTGGGGAAACAGTGGTGATGGATATAAGAGTAGTAGAATTATAGGAATTAAGTTAAGATTATTTAATGATACACGATCAATATATAATCCAACGATGGGGAATATACACAATTAAGAAACCCATAACTAATTCCTATAATAGAGCCTATAATCAAGGAATAAAAAGTATTTTCAAAAAATACATGGGATAATAAAGTCCTTTTGAATCATTACTTAATACGCCCCCTGCAAAATGGACGTGTCATCGATAATGGAGATTTTGTCTCGGAGTAATTCAAAGCGTGTACGAGGAAGAGGTTTCGTAAGAATGTCAGCTAGCTGATCAACTGTGCTGACGTACGAAACCGAAATAATCCCTTTTGAGTAAGGGTTACATACAAAATGGACGTCAATGGCAATGTGCTGAACTGGATGTAGAGCAAGTCGTGTGGCACCCATATTATCACAAAGAAGCTGAGGCGTAGTAGGAATCGCGATGTGTAATTATTTGAAAAGATTGACAACCCATGCAAATGCGGAAGCAACAGAAGAAAGAGAGCGATACTTAGCTTCGGTGGAGGAGTGAGCAACACCTGTCTGTTTACGAGAACTCCAAGAAACTGGATTCTCACCAAGAAACAGAACATAGGCAGATGTAGACTTGCAATCCAAACAATCACCAGCAAAGTCCGAGTCAGAGTAGTTCATGAGCCGAAGAGCGGGTGGGCGATGAAGAAGAAGACCGTGATGAAGAGTCCCATAAAGATATCGGAGTAATCTTTTGACTTCACAACAATCTGAGCCAGATGGGGCTGACATACGTTGAGCTAGACGATTCACAGTGAATGATATATCTGGCCGTGTGAAGGATAAGTATTAAAGACCACCAATAGCGCTGCGGTATTTCGTCGAATCAACAGACAATGATGAAGAAGTAGCTTTTGGATTACTAGGTATGCAAAGAGACTTAACACCATCCATTTTGTGTCACCAAAGAAGATCAACCAAGTTCTTGTACTGTGAGAGGAAGAGACCTTCCTTGCAACGAACAACCTCAACACCCAAGAAAAAAGACATTGGTCCTAAATCCTTGAGAGCAAAAGATGACTGTAGATGTGAGATAACCTTCTGAATTTGTGTAGGACATGACCCGGTGATGATCAAATCATCCACATAAATAATAACAATGAGACGAATATTACCATGATTGTAGGTAAATAGAGAGTGATCAGCCAAGGATTGCACAAAGCTGAATGAGGTGAGAGAGGAACTTAGAGCAATGTACCATTCTCTCAGTGCTTGACGAAGACCATACAAGGATTTATGTAAAAGACAGACCAAAGAAGGTTTTGATGGATCAACAAACCCTGGAGGTTGTGAAATATAAACTCGATCCATCAGAGAGATGTGGAGAAAATAATTACTAATGTCGAGTTGACGAAGAGGCCAATTAGCCGAAAGTGCTAATGTAAGGATGGTTCGAATTGTGATGGGATTAAATAAAGGACTGAATGTCTCAAAGAAATACACACCAGGAAATGGGGGAAACACCTTAGCCACAAGGTGATCTTTATAACGCTCAATTGATCCATCAGGATTTCATTTAATGCGAAAAACCCATTTGCACCATATAATATTGGCATGAGATGGAGGGTTGACCAAAGAAAAGGTACCATGCCGTTGGAGAGCTGTGAATTTCTCAGCCATAGCTTGACGCTAATGAGGAGAAGATAAGGCAACAGAGACACGCAATGGCTCAACATCAGGCGGTAGCTGGTGTTTAGTTGCTGCATACAGTCTTTTTGGCTTGTAAATGTTATTTTGATCTCTTGCGCACTGTATTCTACTCGGAGGAGGTGGAGGAGTCGGAGGCTCTGGAATAAGCGCTGGAGGTGGGGTCATAGCGGGCGTCTGGACAGCGGCTAAAATAGACTGAGGAGCAGATAGTGATGATTTGCACGTTTTTGTACGTGTTTTTGTTACATATTTGTGTCGTGATTGTAGGTGTTTTGCTTGCATTTATGGATGTTAGGATTCGATTAGGCCTATTTTGTTAGTTTTAGGTTTTGTAGCGTTTGAGCGGTTTCTATTACATTTTTTTTATAGATTTTCACTCGCTTTTATGTTTGTGGCCGTAGAATTGCTAAGCGGGACCCGCGCACGCTTATGGCATTCCAATAGACTCTCTATGGAATGAATAAGTAAATACATGCAAGGGAACATAGCACAAACAAGAAACGATGACTCGCAGACGTTCTGGAGTGGAAACCGAGAAAACCGAGCTGGAGGCAGCCCAAATCGACTGAAAAGCAGCCTTTTGATAGGCATTCTATCGATTGAAAAGCAGCCCAGATCGAATGCCTCATCCCGAATCGACTGATTGACAGAGGCTGGTTCCGTTTGAACAATAAGGCAGTCGATCAACTGACAAGTAGCCTATCAACTGAAAAGCATCCTATCGACAGGCTGTCTATCAACTGAAAAGCATCCCGATCGACTGCATAGCAGGAAATTTCGGGATTTTTTTAGCATTTTTATAATTTTGCCCCTGCGACCCTCTATATAAATCCCAACTTTTTCCCCAACCACCTTATCCATTCTTGGCTTATTTTTGGAGCTTGTTCTATATCACTCAAGCCTCTACTATTCAATTGCATTTTAGAACACTAGCTTATAAATCCTTAGAGTAGTTTAGTTAGGAGAGTTAGATTTTCAAAGTGAGTTGTTGGAGAAGGTAGCATCTCCATTTTGTGTAGATTTTCTTGTGGTGAAGACTTTATTTAACTTTTGAAGATTGTAGCTAATCCTAGAATCTTTTGTATGGAATGAAATTTGGTAGCAATATTTCTCTTTTCTACTGTGTGTTGTTCTTGTTTTGTTGTTGTTTCTTGTGTGTTGGTTGTTAGGTTTTAATTTGTATTGTTTTTCCTTGTATTTCAAATCCTCAATTTAAACTTCTAGCTTTTATCCTTCTTTTTGTATAGACTCTATTGAAGCATCTACTTTGAAGCTTTTTACCCCATTTGGCTAAACAAACCTTTGTTCATGGAAAGACAAATGGGGCCTACTTCTTAATTAATTTGACTTCTTCATATTTATTGCTCATTGACCATGAATCCTCTTTTAAATTTAAAGCTTTGACTCTCCCTCCCTTTTCTCTTTCCAAAAACTTGCAAGCTTCCCCCACATTAGTAGTCTTTAATTTGTTAAAAGTTTTCAATTAGGTTTTAATTAATTTCCTTAAACTAGTTACTTTCAAGCAAGCATTTTATATTCCTTAATCTTTTACCTTAGTTAGTGTTTTCAAAGCTTCCATTTCAATTCAAGCATTAGAATCTAAAACTCAAATCCAAACCAAATGACTTATTGCTTCCTTAGAGTAAATTAGTGTAGTTTAGATTAACAAGAGACTAACTAGAAACACCAATTGCCGATAACATCAATCTTCGACAGACACGACTCGGTATTCAACTTATCACTCTAAAATTGACTTTGTATTATTACGGAGACGAATTCTTAGAGTGCTAAGAAATTATCGATCAATTTTTGGCGTCATTGCCGGGGAAGGCTAAAGGTCGCACATTTCTGTGTTTGCTTTTCATGTCTGTTTATTGTATAATTTGAATTGTCTTGTTTCTCGCCGGTACATTTAATATCTTTTGTTGAGTGTTGTGATTTGTAGTTACTTTGAAAACCTCAACTCGCATCTTTGAAGATGCGAGATTAATTCGACTGAAGATGGCAATCTACCGAACTAGTGTGCTCTTCTGGACGCTGGAAGCATCTTCTTTTAAAGGCACGGAAGTGGGCTTATTCATTTTATGGGCCGAGGGCTCTAAAATTCCGAAATTGTTATGACTTTGGGTAATCCGGTGTGGACAGCGCACCCAGTGTCAGCGGTAATATGCCAAATCGAAGCCCAATCTCGTTGAATCTCCACTCGCGATCCCATAGTCGTCTATATCCAGACCAAAATGCCTCAAATACCTGAAATAAATATAAAGTCCAATAATTATGATCAAAACACGGTAAAATAAGCTGGAGGTACAAAAATACGAAAATATGCTTAATTTATCCAACTTATACCAAAATTAATAACAAATACTAACTAAAACACTAAAAAAAATCAAGAAAAATTTGTGTTAATCAAATACCCCACGCTTAATTGGTTTGTTCGTCCTTGAACAAACGATAATTTTAAAGAATAACAAGAATGGAAATAAGTTAAAGCAAAGAGTCGTGTTGTGCTTACATAGATAATTTTGAAAATATAGATCGTGAAATGCAACCTCAAACGCTCGACCCTTATTACATCGTCACTCCAAAAATAAAATCATGCATCCTCACAAAGGGTAATATATATGTGTACGCTCAAAAGAACTCAAATTTTTTTTATGGGGACGTGTTTACGCTCAAATCATCAAAATACATGTATAATAAACAAGAATTAAAAATCAAAAACTTCTCCATCACGTTTAAGTGTGTAACTAATAATGAATTGGAAAAGATCTTTTCGGGTTGTAACATAGACTCTTTGGACGGGTATTGAATATATAAGTCGTGTGGCTAACTCACGGTCTAACGTGATCAATAGCTCACTCAACTAATCTAATCACGAAGCAATATGCTTCACCTCTTTCAAATGAAACCTCACTAAAATCTCATAACATAGCCCTTATACTTAGGCTATTTCCCAACTCGCAACCCAAAACCGACTTCTAAACGAACCACTTAAATAATTTAGAAGCTTAAGATACGCTTCTTTTTTCAAACACAACTCTTGCCTCTTAAACATAAGGCGTCAAAAGAAAATAAACAATACTAAGCATAAGCCTTTATAAACATAGGCAACAACTCAACAAGATTCATCATCCTCTTTATTCTTTTTATTTTTTTTATTTCTTTTCTTTTTCTTTTTTATTTTTTCTTTTTGTTTTTTGTTTTTTGTATTATTATTATTTTTTTTCTTTTTGAAGAATGGTGATCCTTAACACTTATTATTACAACTTTTCATAAATCCCTGATCAAAGTTCCAAAACAAAAATAACCAACAACAAAAAAAAAACTTACTCTTATCCCACGCTTTTAATGACATAAGAGTCGACTCAAAAACACTCATGGATATAGAAAATGGATATTTGGCTATGAGAGGCTCATTCAGAATTTATAGTGGCTAATGTATATGGATATGGCTGGAATAAGGTTTTTTCTGTGCCTAATCGTCATGTTCAAAGCTAACTATAAACAGCAATTTCAAAGAGATCTCAACTCACTCAAGTACATGCAAAGATGATAAACACTCAGGCTACTCACCAGCTTTTGCATGAAAAGATTTTGAGTTGACGCTGCTTTTTAAGTTATGCAAAATCATTTGCGTCCAAGTACCATTTTACAATATATATAAATAATAATTTTGAAAATTTATGCACTTATACACAATCAAAGACAAGAACCTCAATTCATACATAGTCAACTTTGACAGGCACGCCAGACAAACACAATTCAGCGCAGGAATAGCAATCACGAATTCAGATTTCACGATTATAAAATATAAATCACACTCAACTACCCTCCCCCTGTCTAAAAATCTGGCAATCTCCTGATTGTCATAAATATATATAAAAATAAATCAAAATAGGAGGGAGTAAGAAAAATGTCCCTGAAGATTAAAATAGTCGAGCCGCCGTACGGAGAGTTGTGCAATTATCCAATCATCTCGAATCGCATGATCGAAAATATCTTGAATAACAACTTAAAAAAAACAAAACAAATAAATAACTAACTAATTAATATTTTTGGAATTATATTTTTTATTATTTTTTATTTTTTTAACGCTAATGGTAGCCTTAGCGGTTGACGCTACAGCTAATGCTACCATTAACATGTCGTTGAAAGTTTATGTCCGTCCTTAACGGTGGAACTAACGGCCAGGCTACCGTTATGCCCACCATTACACCTCTATGAAGCCTCCTAATGGTTGTTCTAGCGGTAAGGTCACCGTTAAGCCCACCGTTAGCGTAATCTGGGAGTTCTCTGTTGCATCTAGCGGTAGGGTTAATGGTAGGGGATACCCCTAACCTACCGATAAGTGCTTGAATTTCGCGAATTTACCCGATTTCCTGCACATCGACATACCATAAACACACCACAACAAATGACCCAAATTAGACAAAAAATATACAGAAAATAAGAGAGAAAAAAATCAAAAGAAAAGCTAAGCAAAAGAAAAGGAAAACACACGCTTGGGTTGCCTCTCAAGAAACGCATATTTTAATGTCGCGTGCTCGACGTGTTCCACGAGGAATGCTATCCGGGATCCAAGAATAAGTGACGATCTTGCCACGCCTTAGTGTTCTCCAAGAGTAAGAGTGGGCGATTAGAATCACCAAGGCGGGCAGGGAAAGCAATTCCTAGAATGAGAACAATGAAAATTTCAACTCGCTTCGGAGGTCGAAAAGGCGAGTAGTCGATCACCATGAACATATCAAAAGTCAATTGGAGCACGGGGCAATCCTCGATCACTGGAAAAATTAGGAAATTTGTCGAACAAATGACATAACCCCCGAACATCTGGAACTCCATCATTTTGTTGACATCCCCCTCAACATTCTGAAAAATACTTAATGCAATATCCGAGAATATTAGAGGGGGGTCGGAAACCTTCTTGAATACCTCTTCCACCACCTTAAAGTTAATATTTAACAAAGATTCGGGTGGCAGGCTCGGCTATCTCAACATCATCCAAAACTGGCTCCAAAACTTCACTATCTTCACATAGATCAATTAGGCTAGAATCTTCAACATCTTTCGGGCTCTCCAATGGCAATACTCCCACATCATTATCCAAAACTTCATTTTAAAGCACAGGAGGAGAAATCTCAACCAAATCCTCAAAAACCTCCTCCTTACACACATCCTCTAAATAAGCATTCGAGCTCGAATTCTCAACCTCTAAGATAGGCTCCACCACATCAAGAATCGGCACCTCGTTCTTTTCATTCGATAATATTTCTACAGAAGCCGCTATTTGACCCAACATCGCCTCAATATTTATTAGAGTCTTAGAATGGTCATTTATCTGCACTGTCAACTACGCAATTCCGTCACGAGTACGAATGGTCTCAGCTTCTATATTTTGCTGCCATACTAACAATTGATCGCCTGGTTCAACTGGAGTATATTCTTCATAGCCCGAGTAGTAGGGAATTGATTCAGGAGGGGCATAAGAGTTGTAGCTCGTAGGATAGAAAAAATTAGAGTCAAGTGGAGCATATGGATCGTCGTAGCTCGAATAGTATAAATTTGAAGAAGGTGCCCTTTCAGGTGAGTAGAACGTCCCCATGAACCGATCGTACACTTCCTCCCACATTTCCAAGGAATAAGACTCCAAATATACCCATCTTTTTCTTGCCCGATCCTTTAGCGTGTAACGGAAGAATCGCATCTTCACTTGATTCCTCTTAAGGTTGAGAAGAGTGAAGATCCGGGTGATGGCCTCGTACTCTCGGATGAATTTTAATGGATCCTCACTCGTAAGCCCATGAAAAACCGGGAGTTGCTCTATGTAGAAATCATCATGATCGCAATCCCGTATCTTGGAGCTCAAAGGAATGGCCGATTGAAAGGTACGATAAACGTTTGGGTCGCCATGCGCTTGATAACCTCCATAGTTCTATATTCTCTTTTGTTATTAATTATATATTTTATTTTTTAATTTTTTTGGTCGTTGAATCTAGGTTTCAAGAGATGTACCTTTATACACAACACTCAACGTACCGGTAGAAAAATAACAAAAAGAAACAAAACGAGAAATCACAATCACACACTAAACACAAACAAAACAAATAAAAACATGAACAAAGATCATGAAGAGCAAACACGAAAATCACAACCTTTAGCCTTCCCCGGCAACGGCGCCAAAAATTTGATTCGAACTTTACGCACCTACTTTTTATAAATAGTTTGTCAAGCTTTTAAAGTTCGCTCGCAAGAGTACGAGTTCGCTTATAGGTTGCAAGTTGAACCGAGTCGAATCTCTCGAGAAAAACTAATCAGAGGTTCCTTTTGTGTTTTTTTTCACGAATAAAAAAATAACAAAAAACTAATATAAACACTTAAAATCGAGACGCTTATTAAAACGATGAACAATTAAATCAAACGTTTTAAAAGATTTAAGAAAACATGGGTCTATTGCTCTAGAATCATCTCCATGACCACTTGTGCATTTCATCGAACACCTTACCTACAAGCTTGGGTTGTCAATCCCAGCTTGTAGATTTAGTACCCAACAAACCCAATTGATGGTTCTAAATAATTCTAGGCACTAGACCCGTAAGATCTAGCCAACAATCATCAATAATTTCAACATCACAATCCCAAAACAATCAAGAAAATGATTTCATCATGATAATACATCAA
>BMAC01001271.1:253796-269063 GCA_014905375.1 Phtheirospermum japonicum | reverse complement strand
CAACACAATTGTTCTTATATGAACTCGTCCCTTAGAGTCCCTGATTAAATAAAACTCATTTTAGTTAATCACTGGTCAAACCAGAACCCAACGAATTATGAGAGGCGCCTAGCAACTACGCATCATAATTCCCTAGATACAAATGAAGTGCCTACAAGAACCTTGTGATATAGCTTATATGTACAGTACGATCCCTTCGCGATCTATGTCCCGATTGAATAAGAGGTATTGGTTCATCGAGACCTCTTTCTAGTTCAATAACTGTGTGTACGTTCTAGGTTCAAGATAATCCGTTCGTGTGTGACTTAGAGAAACACATTTCTCTAAACACCCCACTATCAGCTCTGGCCAGAGACTCCGAGGATTTATCAACCATCAGAACACACAGGACATCCATGACTTATCATGTGTCCGAATCCCCTACTACCATGCACAGAATTCCCACTAATTCCCGACTATGTGAACGTTGCCCCTTTTGATTGGCCTCCAAAGAGACACAGAGACAGGTCACAACATAGCCTGTCCTCTAGTGAAGTCACGGTGAGGTCTGGGTCTTAAGGATTAATGTTGTACGCTATATCATAGAAATCATCTACTCGATGAGTGGGAACCACTTAGAGATTTCTAGGTGAGGGAGTTCAGTGAACTCATCTTATGAGCACATACTTATGTATGTCGATGTCCAGACATCGTGACCGATGAGACGCGGTCCACATACACTAAGTACTAGTCTTTAATGGGAAAGGCCTGTATCCTCATTATGGCGTAACCCTTTGACTAGGAACAAGTTCGACGAGTTACATTACGTGCTAGATTATCTCACGGTTCTGCTAGACCAATCCACCGTAATAAAGTAACTTCATCAGTTTTGGCTCTTATATATCCGTAGTTGGGATTTGTCGTTTTTTCGTGAGGACCATACCTATGCAACTAGCATGGGATAAAAGATATGGAATGCCAATTTATATAAAAGATATTATTACGAATAAAAAACTGATTGTATTACAAGAGAATGGTCAGACCACAGCCACAAGTTGGCTTGTTGGTCACCTTATTCTAACAGAGTGGAACTTTCATACCAAACCTATAGGTTTGTGGAATCTCAACAATAACTTTAATATTTTACTCAACTTTCTAAACCAAAGTGTAGAGCATAAATTTGTCTCTTAGTCAGCGATAGAAATACTTATATTTTCTGACACAGTTGATGAGTTACTCACAATGTTTCAAGTATATATTCTCTTTCAAAAAATCTTGGAAGTTAAGTTTTGCCAGTCACAGCCTATCTATGTCATGAAAAGAAGTTTGGATCCTTTAGATCTATCATTATGAACCATCATACTAATTAAAGGTGCCAGAGTTACGAAGTTATATAATCTTGAGACGTGCCCCCTTTATGGGTTAAATATATATTTTCATAATCGAGTGTTTACTGCCACTAGGCTAGTTTCAATGTTTTCACGTCGACTATATTGTACTTTTTCTAAATTAATAAGAATATTATATTTTCCCTTATGCAAAACTTGAAAGTTTAGTATCTCAGGATTATAATGTCATTGCCACATGCTTCTTTAGGAGCATTTATGATTCCTCCATATCATATATTTCTTTTATCGTTATGGGATTTATTGAGCAGTTATTTTTTAATTATCAGTAATAGTTTCTGGTACGACTTTGCCCAACTTTCTCCATTCAACAATCACGGAGAACGTATTTTATATTTTATCGACCGCTACTTCGAGAGTAGGATTCGAACAAGTGATCAATTATTTTTTTAGAGTAGGAATTGTTAGCTAGTCGTGTGGTATAACCCACCCCACTGGTTATATTACAAAATTTAAATTGTTATAATTAGATGAATGTAAAAGGAAAAGCAGAAAAGAAGAAGACATAAAAGAGACGATGGAGACAATAGAAATTAGGGTTCTCTTATTCATCAATGATTCTCTTTATATAGGGTATCAATTACATGTTTCCATAATACATAAAGATAACAAATACCTAATTATCATTCATCAGTTACTTATTGACGAAGACACACTAATTATGTTTTTCCTTCAACACTCCCCCTTGTGCCAAGTCAAAGGGTGAAATGGTGTTTCATTGTTACCTCGTTAAAACCTTGCCAAGTAACAAAATCCAATGGGAAAAATAAAATTTGGTCTAAGGAAAAAGAGTACAACACACCTATGTTGAGACTCCGGATATATACATCTATCAATAGAACTTTGAAAGTTTCCGCTTCATCCATTTACTTTACCCTGAGAAAGTGCATAGTTGTTGGTTGTAGAAGATTTGTGGTGATATTACTCGTATTATCACATTTTCTTCAGTGATGGAGTTCAAGCCACTATTATCAGATATATGAATGATCATAACATTTTTCGTAGATACTCACGAACTACTACATGTATGATAATTATCTCTTTACATAGATCGAATGAGTAACCAACATCAACGATACTATTTGGTGTTTTACAGTAGAAAGTAAACTCAACATTTTTTTTGGGGGTTACAAGACCATCTGTAGTCCCAATTATAATTATGAATGGGAAAAATAAACTCGCGCCATGCTTTATTTTAGGTATCAAAGTACATTTTGATTCCATTCCAGTGACATTGCGCTTTCTTGAGTTAAATCAAGATTACAATTTTGAGAAATTAATATTTGGTCAAGTGTACTAGTAATGGTACAATAAAGCACATATTGTACATGGGTATGGAATTTCAGCTCCCACTAGTTCTCGGCATTCCACTGACGAAATTGATCTTTCCTTATATCTTTACTTTGACCAATCATAGGAGTGCTAACATATTGCACTTATCCATATTTAATTGTCTGATCATTTTTTGGATATATGCAAACTATAGAATTTAGTATTGCACAAACTCGGGTTTTAATTTAAAGCCTTAACATGATCGAGTTTTCCCATGACTCACTATCTCAAATTAAGATTTCAAATAACTAGCGATATCTCTTATTTTATTAAGATTGAATATTATGTTTTTTTCATTGACATATACAATTATAATCGCAAATTGAAACTTATTTTATTTATAAATATTCAAGGGCATAGATTAATTTTTCCCAACCAAGTAGTCACTTAGACGGTTATACCACATTCGTCTAGATTATTTCAATCCATAAAGTAAGTGTTTCAATTTAATTACAAATGTACTCCGTGGCTCAGAGTCACTTGCCTTGGCAACGAAAGGCCAGCAGACACTTTCATATATATCTCTAAATCATGATCCCCATAGAGATATGATGTAACCACATGTATAAACTCCGTTCTTAGTTCTTTATAATTATAACATCTATTATGGGATAGTACATATCCTCATATTCAATTCCAGGGCGCTGTGAGAAACTTTGTGCTTCAAGTCTAGATTTGCATCTCATGGCTTTATTTTTCTCATTGCGCTTTCTGACAAAACTTTGTTTATGTCCTACGGGCTTTACACTTGGTTAGGTTAGTACTACCAGACCAAATACCTATCTTGTTGTTAGTGAATTTAGTTCTACCTGAATTGATTCTTTAGAATTAGGTCAATTTTCTCTTTGTTGACATTTCAATAGAGCGTGGTTCAATACCATTGTGCTCTATGATTCCTTGAGCAACAATGTATATATCATCAATGTATGTGGAAAATCTTTCCATCAACTCATATAAACTCTCGTTGTACATTGAGATTTCTGTATTCTCTGAAATCATATTAAACATCGGAGCGTCCTCCAGTTATCATTCATGGACATAAGTATAACTAGAGATAATCTCATGAGAGGAATTATCTTCATTGATAATCAATTAAAGTTGTGCCATACACGCCCTCTTATTCTTTGGGCGAGTATTGATCGAACCAAGTGACCTCCCCCTGCTCCTTTTGGGAGTCACGACCTCAACCATACCTCCACTAAGTATGGTTGCAATGTCTTAATCTATGACATTGTGCCCTTATTAGGACTTTTAACCTTGCAGACACATTTGCAGCTGGTATATATATGATCTCGTCACTTTAGAAATTGAGTCTTCTATACTTTGAAGATCAATTGTCCACTTTACTTTACTTTCACGTTACATTGTGAAATGCGGTGATCATAATGAGACATAGTATGAAGTTATTCCTGTCGTTCCATTAGAAAATACTTTTTCTTATCTCCCCCTAACGATGGGAAAACTGTCTCATTAAATTGACAAATCCGCAGATTTAGCGATAAAGAGATCGTCTGTCAAAGGTTTCAAATAGCGGATAACTATGGGAGATTCATTTCCAATATAAACACTTAATGGTCTTTAGAAACCCATAAGAATGCGCTGTGGGGGTGCAATAGGCACATATACTGCGTAATCAAATATGCGTAGATATGAATTATCAGGCTTATGTCCAGTTACTAACTGGTACGCAAAATACTTGATTAGCAGAGATTCATAAACGAATAAGTATGAGGTGCGTGCAATATTGCATAACCTCGTGCAAAGACAAATATATGAGTGCGTATAAATATTGTCTTAGTCACCATCAATATTCTTTTCGACGGTGTCTTCTTTGAGACCTTATTGTATATGCACGTTAGGGTCAAGATGTATTACATCGATCTTGATTAAAATGCAATAGACATCAAATACTTTTGGTGTAAACTCTCTAGCATTATGAG
This sequence comes from Phtheirospermum japonicum, assembly GCA_014905375.1. NCBI lineage: Eukaryota > Viridiplantae > Streptophyta > Magnoliopsida > Lamiales > Orobanchaceae > Phtheirospermum > Phtheirospermum japonicum. The sequence goes on along the minus strand of BMAC01001271.1, from coordinate 264,406 downwards.
TTTGCATACTCTATAAGGGTGGTGAGTCCTCAATCATACTAAATGTGCTAGAAGTTTTGCAAATGAAACATTTTTATGGACAATACGTGCCGAAGCATCGACCAAAATTATAAAATACTTTAAAGGTCCGCGTTTTGAATGGTTATGTCCTGTATCACCAATTATTAATTATAAGAATGGAATATTATACTTTGTATCTTTAGCATATGCAGGTCTCAATCATACAATTTTTCTAATGAATAGGTTTTGAAAAAAATGAGTGATGTATCTTTGAGATATGAATGTATGTAGTGCGCCTAGTACTTTAGATTGCACTAGCTGTAATTGAACAACATTAGTTCGACACTATACTGTGCATCAAATTTCTATCTCGTTTTGTGTTCCACTCAAAATGAAAGATGTCCATGTTAATTTCTTATAATATGGACAAACATATCACGACGACCAAAGAATCCATGCCAGTCGTGTCAAAAACTTGAATGAGTCAGTGCCCAAAAGTTCTTTGTTGGTCATATCTTATGATTCAATAATCAAGAAGTAGTAAAGTAAAATTACTATATTGACTCTAAAATGTGATTTCTTCCACATAAATTAAAGATATAGTCCATTCTCATAATGTATTTCTCAATGATAATCATCAACATGAATATCATCAAACTTAACAAGGTTCGCTTCGCTCATGGTCTATACTGAGCTTTTATGACTTTAATCAATGTGCCACCAGGCATCAAGACTTTGTCATATATAAATATCAATTCAGTGAATACTTGTTTATTCCTCGACAAATTCTCACATTCTTTAGAGATATTTGAATGAAATACTTTTCATTCTAATTTTTTACATTATATGCTAAATAAGTTACGTTATATCTTAATAGTTTACTCTTGAACCTTTTATGTAAATATGTGTTAAATAAACTCAAGTACATTCAATGCTTTAGAATGAAATCCAAATTTTACTAATAAGCCAAAATAATAATTAATTTAAATCAGGCCACATCATAGAATCTAACTCAAAATAAACTTTAAGACCAAATAAAATAGTCTAATATGAATGATTGATTATACTTTCACATGTTCTTTTTAAAGTAAGAAACAAACAAATTACATCAATTAAAATAGAGGATATCCATTGACTAAGCAATGTTATTGGGAGAACCTCCACGACTTCTACCACGACCAATGAATATCACGAACTCTTACATATCTTACATTGTGGTTCATTCTTCCCACATAGGTAGAGATCAACATGCATCTTCCCCTTTGCTTTGAGGTTATTTTCATTATTCATATCGATACTAGTTAGCCTCAAGAAATTTTCTTATCTGGAGGTCTAACATTGATATTATGAATAATAATGTCATATATCTCGATGACATACTATCAAAATTAATATTATACAAGTGCATCAGTATGTTTTCTCAAGTGAAAAAATAAATAGAGTGAGATCGTATCTCTCAATTACTTATTGTCATTTAAAATGACTTTATTTTTTACATATGGTAAGACATGTTTTTAGTCGCAACATATCAAAGTCATTGACCCTTTTTAGCAAGTAAGCAAATTTTGTTTCACTAAATTCTTAGGCGTGAAAGTATTGTTCCATAAAATTGCCAAAATATTCATTTAGAGCACATCCCAAATGTTCATTAAAAGTTTGTAATTAACTATACTTCCAACATAAGATTGGGGTCAATATGAATTCTCAAGTTCATTAGAGAATTGACTTTGGTTTAGTTTGACAATTCTTTGTCAGTTAGGGATTAGTGGATGATATTATTGTTATTGTTGAATCGTAGTTCTTCTAGTTTCCACAGCAAACCAATGATGGTAGTACTCAATTTCTTCTAAGTATATTAAATTGTATTTAGATTGAGTTAGTTCAATCAATTTCTTTAGATAGTGATTTCAAGTATGTCATATTCCTTCTTTGGTATCATGTGAATATACTTTATCACAAAACTTATTTATACAATTTTGTATCGTTCAAGAACTTTCACATGAAAATATACAAATGTACAATCAATGATACATATATTGAAAGTAGCTTATAAAATCAGCTTGAATAGAATTACAACATATATGAATGTATCAATTCATCAAATTCATGATTAACTAAACATATATCAGCTTATAAAATCAACTTGAAAAGAATTATCAACATACATGAATCTATCAATTCATCGAAATTCATGATCAACATATATGAAATCTATCAATTCATCGAGATTCATGATCAACTAAATATATTGGCAAAATCATGATCAATATGTCATCTAATCATGTAAATAACTTTATTTATGATTTCTTAGAAACCATCTAAAAGCATAAGTAATAATATATTATATACACTATGAATATCATTAAAGTATTGCAAATTTTCATGTTTGTCAATACATCACATCACATGCATATAATCATAGGTAATATACACGAAGCATATAATCATAGGTAACATATATACATATACATGCTTTGCATAAGGATGAACAATAATACATACCATGCCATATATTCATATAACCAAATATTTATTAGTTGCATTTAATAAATAATAGGGTAATTCGAGTTACCTTAAAGGAAAGTCACGATTCTTTTTTAATCTTGTTTTGAAATAGGTTGTCCGCGATATGTTTCTGATGACATAGATCTTCAAACCCGATCTCCACCGTACGGATTTACCCACTATATATTGTGAGTGTTATATTGTGCGTAATTTAATTTTTAACAAAATCTGGGCGGACAGTTTCGGGAAACGGAATCAGCTCTATTAGAAACTCATTATCGGATTATTCAGACCTCATATTCAAATCTTCACCATTCATATTAAACTTGTATATGTTTGGAACAATATATATAAATTTAATCTTGATCCAACGGTTCGATTGTGAGAAATCTTATTTTGGAAAACGCTGCACATAAAATTGTAAAAACAAAATCTACTTTATTCGAAATTTTATATATATTTCCTCATATCTCCTAATCCAATCTCCACCGTTCAGAACGTAATTAAAAAGGTCTTTAAGGTTATGTAAAAATTGGAACACGATCCAACGGTGGAAACATGAAAAAATGATTTTTCAAACTTACAACGCGGTTAAATTTTCGACGTACAAAAATTGTATAATTGTTGGTTTTGGTTGTGGAGGTTTATACAAGATGAATTGTAAGTTTTTGCAGTTTTTGACGTTCACAAGATGAATAATTAATAGCTACTTCTTTAGAAGTAGGATATTTCCAATTGATAGTATTACCCATCACTTAGCATATAAACTGCAAAAATATATAAAATCTTTCATCTTGTGATAATTGAAATCATCACATAGAAGATGTTGCAATATTTAAATTACAAAAACTAAAATCAACAAATAGTCGTTTAATCCACCATTTGTACATTCTTACAATAAATAAAATGCAAAATTTTAAATTAAAAATATTTAACTGCTACTTAAGGAAAATGGTCGTTCATATAATATTGAGTCATAATCATGATTCTTTATACGATTAAATTATCGTTAGATGAACAAGTGTCAGTTCAACATATTGACGACACTTTGATTTTCATGTGAAATTATTTTTCATGATATAATCATCATTAAGTAGATGACGGTAAGTCAAACTATCTGCTGCCATCGATCAATCGCCGCCAGTCGCCGACCGCTGTGGCGCCTAACCGGCTCGTGGCGTTACACATACACACCTCGTTATAGAGTTTCAATAGAATAATAATAAATATCCATAAGTCCAATTATCATTATATAATTTTTCAAAAACTTGGATACTAATTTATGAATATTAAAAACTTGACAATAATATATTTAAAAACGAGTTATTATTTTATATATCAACATTGGCCTCAAATCGAAACTCATTAAATTAAATATAATAGAATCGAGAAAATTCAACTTTCGACATTATATATTCAAAAACGAGATTCGTGCTTTAATTAATATAAGTAATATTTCATTATATATTACTGTTGTCTTTAAAAACTCTTTCAAGATAAAGACAAATATCTCTTTCATTAAAATGATATGTTATTTTCTGTCTTCTTCAAATCACACATTTTTTTTTTCTTTTTGCCTTTTCAGTACAAGCATACATGCACCCACATATATTTCTATGATATAAATCTATGTTTATGCTTGTGTTATATATATGAATATATGTGAAGATTTTGAAGGAATTCATCTATAGTACACATTTACTAATTCTCGCGAAATAAATTTCAATGGAATAAAATCATCACTACAAAAAAAATAAGCAGTTTTCCGAGGGAAAAACTGAGGGAAGTGTTCCCCTCAGTATTTTACGAGGGAAAACCGAGGTAAAGTATTTTTCCTCGATTTTCCCCTCGAAAATATGGCGCCAATATTTGCCGCCATAATTACCGAAAGAAATACCGAAGGATTTTCGAGGGAATTTTTTTCGAGGGAAAATACTCCTCGGAAAAACCGAGGGGAAAGAAATTACCATCGGAATTTTATTATTATTATTTTTTGAAAAAATACAAAAACAGAGGGATGTGTTTTCCCTCGGAATCAAACCGAGGGACAGGTGAAGCCCTCGGTTTGTTTCCGAGGGAAAACTAATCCCTCGGTTGTTTTTATTTTTTAAAAATTGAAAAACCGAGGGATTGGTTTTCCCTCGGTTTCAAACCGAGGGACTCACCTTTCTCTCGGTTTGAAACCGAGGGAAAACCGATTCCTCGGTTTTTTCAATTTTATAAAAAATAAAAACAATAAAAATGAAACAAATCCTATCATCTTAGGCACGTGGGAGTGGTTTTGACCCAATTTTGATCGAAAAATATCAACGAGCATGTGCGTATCCACACGCGTTGTGTAATTCGACCAACAACAAGATACGATCGATCGATCAACTCTTTCGGTTGGAAACGCGAAGCGACGAAGCGTCGTGATTTTTCCGAGGGTGCTAGGGGTATATCTCAGTATGGTGGAACCACGAGGGTCGGGCGTCGATCGTTTAGTACGCGTTTTCTATTTTTTTCGATTTTAAATAAAAAATAGAAAAAACTCAAAAAAATAGAAAAGTTAATAAAAAATAGAAACAAAACCCAAGAATTTACGAACGGGGCGGGAAGGAGTTCGTCTCGGCGTCGTGGAACCACGAGGGTCGGGCGTCGATCGTTTAGTACGCGTTTTCTAATTTTTCTCGATTTTAAATGAAAAATAGAAAAAAACTCGAAAAAAAATAGAAAAATTAGTAAAAAATGGAAACAAAACCCAAGAATTTACGAATGGGGTGGGGAGGGGTTCGGATCGGCGTCCCGGAACCACGAGGGTCGGGTGTCAATCGATAACTACGCGTTTTCTATTTTTTTAGGATTTTTTTTATTTAAAAAATTGAAAAAACCGAGGGATTGGTTTTCCCTCGGTTTCAAACCGAGGGACTCACCTTTCCCTTGGTTTGAAACCGAGGAAAACCAATCCCTCGATTTTTTCAATTATTTAAAAAAATAGAAAAAAAAAGAAAAATCGTAAAAAATAAAACAAATCCTATCATCTTAGGCATGTGGGGGTGGTTTTGACCCAATTTCGATCGAAAAATATCAACGAGCATGTAAGTATCCACACGTGTCGTGTAATTTGACCAACAACAAGATACGATCGATCGATCAACTCCTTCAGTTGGAAACGCGAAGCGACGAAGCATCGTGATTTTGCTAAGGGGGCGAGGGGTGCATCTCAGTGTCGTGGAACCACGAGGATCGGGCGTCGATCGTTTAGTAAGCGTTTTCTGTTTTTTTTGGATTTTAAATAAAAAATGGAAAAAACTCAAAAAAATAGAAAAGTTAATAAAAAATAGAAACAAAACCCAAGAATTTATTAACGGGGCGTGGAGGGGTGTGTCTCGGTGTCGTGGAACCACGAGGGTCGGGCGTCGATCGTTTAGTACGTGTTTTCAATTTTCTTTCGATTGTAAATGAAAAATGGAAAAAACTCGAAAAAATTGAAAAATTAGTAAAAAACAGAAACAAAATCTAAGAATTTACGAATGGGGCGGGGAGGGGTTCGGCTCGGCATCCCGGAACCACGAGGGTCGGGTGTCGATTGATAACTATGCATTTTTTATTTTTTGGGATTTTTTTTATTTTTTAAAAAATCGAAAAAAACGAGGGATTGGTTTTCTCTCGGTTTCAAACCGAGGGACTCATCTTTCCCTCGGTTTGAAACCGAGGGAAAACCAATCCCTTGGTTTTTGAATTATTTAAAGAAAACCCGTAAAAATGAAATAAATCCTATCATCTTAGGCACGTGGGGGTGGTTTTGACCCAATTTTGATCGAAAAATATCAACGAGCATGTGCGTATCCACACGTGTCGTGTAATTCGACCAACAACAAGATACGATCGATCTATCAACTCCTTCGATTGGAAACGTGAAGTGACGAAGCGTCGTGATTTTGCCGAGGGGGCAAGGGGTGCGTCTCGGTGTCGTAGAACCACGAGGGTCGGGCGTCGATCGTTTAATACGCGTTTCCTTTTTATTTTAAATAAAAATGGAAAAAAACTCAAAAAATTAGAAAAGTTAGTAAAAAATAGAAACAAAACCCAAGAATTTACGAACGGGGCGGGGAGGAGTGCGTCTCGGCGTCGTGGAACCACGAGGGTCGGGCGTCGATCGTTTAATACACGTTTTCTAAATTTTCTCAAATTTTTTATTAAAAAAACCGAGGGGAAAACCGCCCCTCAGTTTTTTAATTAAAAAATAAAAATAATGTTTTAAAAACCGAGGGGGATTAATTCGCTCGGTTCTCCGAGGGGCTTTATGCCCTCGGAAATTTTTCCTAATTAAACTAGCGGGCAAGCCCGCTGTTCTCACTATGCGCAGCAGAAAGAAAGAAAAAAAGATGGAAAAAAAAAGAAGAAAGAAAGGTCGCCGTCTCTTCCGTCGAGCCGAGCCACCGCCGCCTTGTCCGTCGAGCCGAGCCACCGCAACAGAAAGAGACACTGCCTGCCGTAGAACCACCGCCGTCTGCCATCGAGCCGAGCCACACCGCCTTGTCCGAAGGTCTCCGCCTCTGCCACCTGCCATCGAGCCACCACCGCCGCCGCCGCCTCTGCTCCGTCGCCTACGGTCTCCGTCGCCGTTCGAAGGTAAGTTTTTTTTTTTTTTTTTTTTTTGTATATTCATTGAATTTATTAGTTTAGTTTTTATATATAATTATAATTGTATATTATTTGTATGTATTCATTTATTTTAGACTTTGTAATTATAATTTTCGAATTAAGATTCAACTTAGGGTTAGTTTTAGAATTAAGGTTAAATTTAGGAATGCTTATATAATTAGGGTTCAGTTTAGGAATAGTTACACAATTAGGGTTAAACTTTGGAATAATTATATAATTAGGGTTCAATTTAGGAATAATTATATAATTAGGGTTCAATTTAGGAATAATTATATAATTATGGTTCAATTTAGAAATAATTAAATAATTAGGGTTCAATTTAGGAATAATTATATAATTAGGGTTCAATTTAGGAATAATTACATAATTAGGGTTAAATTTAGGAACAATTACGTAATTAGTGTTCAATTTAGGAATAATCAAGTAATTAGGGTTCAATTTAGGAACAATTACTTAATTGGGGTTCAATTTAAGAATAATCACGTAATTAGGGTTCAATTTAGTAATAATCAAGTAATTAGGGTTCAATTTAGAAATAATTTCCTAATTAGGGTTCAACTTAGGAATAATCAAGTAATTAGGGTTCAATATAGGTATAATTACCTAATTATGGTTTAATTTATGAATAGTTATGCAATTATCATTAAAGTGTATTCTACGATGGTGGTGCAATACCGTGGTGATTGGTACATGCACGTTAACTTAATGTTTTTGTGCGTATGTTGTTATGGTTTGAATATGAGGGATTGATGTTGGGACTGATCTGGGAAGACGTCGGTGATGACGTGGTGTACGGCACCGGCCGGGAGGTCTCGTCCCTCCAATAACGGTTTTTAAAATTATTTTAAAATATGACGGTGGTTTTCAAAATATTTTAAATTGTTTGTGATTGTGGTGGTGAGATACCGTGGTGATCGGTACATGCATGTTGTGTGTAACATATATATTTTGTAGATATTGTTGAAATTATGTGATATATCAATTAATGTATACGTTTGTTTTGACGTGGTTGATGACGCCGGCCGGGGAGGTTTCGTCCCTCCAATAATGGGGTTTAAAATAGTTTCGATCCCAAACACAATCTTACTATCTACACTCAAACAATATATATTAGACTCGTTTGAGATTTAGTATCGAATAGAGAATTTGATACTAAATCCCAAATTGTCCACTTCTTTGGACAGTTTGAGAGCGTGATTGTAATATGGCTTATCTTATCTATATGTTTCTTTTGTTGATTACATACATTTTGGTTCAATATCTCTCTTATGTTCTCGGGTGCACTGCAATATATGTGTACTTAGAGAACTAAAGGGAGATGCTGCCAAAATTTTTAGTCAACAAAAGTTCATATACTAAGACGCTGTATTACAGGAAAATCACGTTCTCGAATGGGATAGGGCCTTACCAAAAATTTCAATCATTCTCTAGCCACCCCTAATGCTGCCCAATTCTCAATAAATTAATATGAAAACCGTATAATGTTAGGATGAGTTCCGATCGTAGTTGGATGTACGAGCGAATCTACAACGGCTATTTATCCCCACAATTCGTGGATGGAGTTGAGAGTTTTATTAAATTTGCGCAAGCACATTCTGCTCATAAGAACGGACAGAGACTGAAATGTCCTTGTAATCGTAGCAGATGTAGGAATAGTGGTTACCTGGACGTCGATAAGATTAAGTACCACCTGGTGAAACACGGGTTCGTTCCGAATTACTATAGATGGATTTACCACGGAGAAACCCGGCTCGCCACCTCTGGACGCCATCACGATTTTTATGCTGGAGGACCCTCTTACATCCCTTCTGAAGAATCATCAAACGCATACATTAATATGGTTCAAGACGCAGCTGGTCCCGATCTTGACGTGGTTGCCGATATGGAAGAGTCGCCGAACCCTAAGGCTCAAAAATCTTACGACATGTTGAAAGTTGGAAATCAGCCATTTTATCCGGGGTGCGAGGCACATACTCAGTTATCACACTACAAAAAAACTGTAATTTTCTGAGGGGAAAATCGAGGGTTATTATTCCCTCGGAAAAAACCGAGGGGCAAACCGAGGGGAAAGAAAAACCCTCGGTATTTTCCGAGGGGATATATTACCCTCGGTTTCCCCCTCGGAAATCAGGCGCCAAATTTTACCGCCATAATTACCGAAGATAATACCGAGAGCTTTCCGAGGGCCAAAGCCCCTCGGAAAAACCGAGGGGCAGAAAATACCCTCGGTTTTTAAAACATCAAGAAATTCAAAAAACAAAATAAATTAAAAAAACCCGAGGGGAATAATATCCCCTCGGAAAAAACCGAGGGTCAATGACAACCCTTGGTTTTTTTATAATAAAAAAAATAAAAAAAAATAATTTGCAACAAAATCGAGGGTCACATTTCCCCTCAGAAATTTCCGAGGGTCTCTGCCTCCCCTCGGTTTTTTTCCGAGGGGAAAATGCCCCTCGGCTTCTTTAAAAAAAAGGAAAAAAATAGAAAAATCGTACAAATGAAACAAATCCTATCATCTCGGGCATGTGGTGAGGTTTTGGCCCAATTTCGGTCGAAAGATATGAACGAGCATGTGCGTATCCACACGTTTCGTGCAATTCGACCAAACAACCAAGATACGATCGATCGATCAAGTCCTTCGGTTGGAAACGCGAAGCGACGAGGCGTCGTGATCTTGACGAGGGGGCGGGGTGCGTCTCGTGATCCCGGAACATCGAGGGTCGGTCGTGCCTCGTTTCGTGCGCGTTTCCTATTTTTTTTTGAATTTTAAAAAAAAATCGGGAAAATTTCCCCTATAAAAATAGAAAATTAGCAAAAAGTAGGAAAAAAATGCCAAATATTCATGAACGGGACGGGTAGGGGTGCGTCTCGGCCTCGCGGAACCACGAGAGTCGGTCGGCGGTCGTTTCGTGCGCGTTTCGTATTTTTTTCCGATTTTTTACTAAATAAAAAATTGAAAAAATACCCTAGAGAAAATAAAAAAATAGTTAAAAATAGGAGAAAACCCCAAAAATTCACGAACGGGGGGAGGGGTGCGTCTCGGCGTCGTGGATCCACGGGTGTCGGTTTCCGATCGTTTCGTGCTCGTTTTCTATTTCTTTCATATTTTTTTCTATTTCTTTAAAGAAACCGAGGGTCCCCTTTCCCCTCGGAAATTTCCGAGGGTCATGGCCTCCCCTCGGTTTTTTCCGAGGGGAATATGCCCCTCGGTTTCTTTAAAAAATTAAAAAAATATGAAAAAATAGAAAAAAATAGAAAAAGTCGTACAAATGAAACAAATCCTATCATCTCGGGCACGTGGTGAGGTTTTGGCCCAATTTCGGTCGAAAAATATGAATGAGCATGTGCGTATCCACACGTTTCGTGCAATTCGACCAAACAACCAAGATACGATCGATCGATCAAGTCGTTCGGTTGGAAACGCGAAGCGACGAGGCGTCGTGATCTTGACGAAGGGG